>JAQQSV010014334.1:0-12313 GCA_028646515.1 Pseudochirops corinnae
CTGAACTAGGTAAATGATATGTTTGATTAAAGTGAAAT
Source organism: Pseudochirops corinnae (assembly GCA_028646515.1). NCBI lineage: Eukaryota > Metazoa > Chordata > Mammalia > Diprotodontia > Pseudocheiridae > Pseudochirops > Pseudochirops corinnae. The sequence continues at coordinate 39 of JAQQSV010014334.1, forward strand.
TGTTAACCCATTTTGAGTTGCTTTCCTTTAGAAAAGCAGATCTAAGAACCTGTGCTAGTAGCCGCCCTAGGTATGCTAGGGTGCTTGCTGTTACAGAAGGCATATTAAAATTGTGTCTTGTTCTGGTTCCCTTGACCCCCTTTGCCCACTTCTAATCAGTACAGTAAGTAAACTCTTAAGTAGCCCATATAAAGTGGCAATAGGGCAGCTAGGTGATACAGTCAATAGAGCACCAGCAAGACCTGAGTTCAAATCCAGTCTCAAACACTTACCAACTGTGTGACCCTGGGTAACTCACTGAACGCTCTTTGCCTCAGTTTCCTCATCCGAGCTGGAGAAGGAAATGGCAAACCAGTCCAGTATCTCTGCCAAGAAAATACCAAATGGGGTCACAAAAAGTCAGATGTGACTGAAACATGACTGAACAGCAAAAATAAAGTGCCATAGCAGCAAATGAGACTGCAAAGAACCCAGATGTTATGGATGAATCATCCCAAAGACCAATGGAGGAGAATCTTCAAATTATATCCTATATTACTCCCAAATCACATCTTGGTAATATGTACTGAATCAGGGAAGTCATCTAGGCTTTGTCGTTAGGGCTTTTTGGTCACATGATATACAAATCTCAAATTCTAGACATCCACAGTAACACCAGTGGAACAGGAATGGTGCTGATAACAATAAGATGTAATGGATAAGTTAACTGTAAGATTTACTGACATTTTTGAGATGATTTGGATATGTTGATGAACATATCCAGGGTAGCATAGATAAGCATCTGTTCCCCTGCCAAAAGCCTAGAAAAATGAGATCACAAGATCTCAAATCCTGCCCTCCAAGGAGTCTTCCATCCTCATCGATTCCATGCTGCCAGATGATCCCCACTCTACTCCATGGCTACGGGAATGATTCTCTCTGTGCCTCCCTTACCCCCATCTGCCTGCCTATCACAGTCCCCTATCACAGTCCCCACTAGATCTGCCTCTGTACTCCTTTGTACTGCTTATGTGATTGCAGCCTTTCTTCCCACTCCCATTGTGGTCTTTCCTGGTGAGGATCCAAAGAACCTGGAATGTCTGCCTCATTCCATAATTTCACAAATTAATTAGTAATTCAGTAAGCTATTGCAAGAGTCCAGGACAAAGGTGATAAGAGCCTGTACTATGGTGATGGCCATGTGAATGGAGACAAAAGGATACATATACACGCATATTTATATGACATGTCACAGAAGAAGAGACAGCAATAGTAATAGGAAAATTGGGAAGAGGGGAGCATTTAGGGGAAAAGACAATGAGTTCTTTTTTGGACATGTTAAATTTGAGATGTTTATGGGACATCCAGTTTGAGATGTATAAAAAGCAGTGATTTGTGACTATAGCTTAGAAGAGAGTTAGGGCTGAATGGCTTGATCTGGGAATTATCTGCCTAGAGATAGTAATTTAAACCATGGGAACCAATGATTTTATCAAATTGCAAATCATCAAAGGAGACATTATGGAGAGAAAATAGAAAATGTTCCAGGACAGAGACTTGAGATACCCATGGTTAGTGAACATGGTTTGGAGGATGATCCAGTAAAGGAGACTGAGACTGAGAAGGAGCAACATAGGTAATCAGAGAACCAGAAGAAGGTAGTATCAAGAAAGAAACTGAGTAGAATACCCTCCCAGGGGATGGTAATCAACAGTGTCAAATGCTGTGGAAAAGTCAAAAAAGGTGAAGACTTGGAACAGGCATAATTAATTTAGCAATTAGTATCTCATTGGTAACTTTAAAGACGGCAGTTTCAGTTAAATGACTAGGGTAGAAAACAGATAGCAAAGGGTTTAGAAATGAATGAGAGGAGAGGAAGTGGAGATATGCTTAGTATAGATGGCTCTCACAAAGAAGTTAGTTTAGAAGGTGAAGGAGAGATATTAGAGGATAGCTAGTGGGGAAATCTTTGGATGAAATGGGAGTCATGGATATGTTTGTAGGTGGGATGAATGATACCAATAGATATAGAAAGATTGTAAATAACAGAGGATGATGATGGATGATAATTGGGGCAATCTGCTGGAGAAGATACATGTCTAGGGATTTTAACAAGGAGAAGGACTGACTCTTTATCAGAGATAGGAATGAAGGTGGGTTTACTGGAGGAAAATAGATGTCTGATGGATGTGAGATGAAGAGAAAAGGAGAAGAGAGAGCTCTTGGAAAAAGTCTTCAATTTTTCAATGAATTATGAAGTGAGAGGACTTTCACAAATTTGAGGAGGGTAAGGGATATGGTGAAAGACTTGACGAAGGATGGAAAGGTTGAACATTTGTCCTCAAGTCTCTCCACAACCCTTCCAACATCTCCCATTTCTATCATCTTTTGTCACATTTGCCAATGTTTAGGGTGTGAGTAAAGTCTTGTTGATTTAAAAAAAAATTGTGTTTCTCTTATTGTAAGTAATCTGGAGCATTCTTTTATATATTTAATAGTTTGCAATTCTTCTGAGAACTATTTGTTCATATAAATTAGAGACTAGTTTTTACCCATACATTCCTATTAGTTGTTTATATAATTCGCATATCAGAATCTTATCAAAGCATTTGATTCAAAGTTGTTTGTTGTTGTTTTGGCCAAACTACTTCCCTTATTTTGCCAGTAACATTAATTTTGTTTATGCAGCAGCATTTCAGTTTCATGTTGTTGAAGTTTTCAATTTTATTTTCAGTAATCATGTTTAGCTAGATGGCTCAGTGAATAGAGCACTGGGCCTGGAGTCAGGAAGATCTGAGTTCAAATTTGACCTCAGACTCTCATTAGCTATGTGACCCTGGGCAAGTCGCTTAACCAACTCCAGTGCTTTCTTCATGTCACCTCCTCTACTCGATAAACTCTGGTGGCTTCCTCTTGTCTCCAGGAACAAGTGTAAGATGCTCTTTTTGGCATTCAAAGCCTTTCATAACTTAGCTCCATTTTACCTTTCCAGTCTCTTTACTCCTTACTCCTCAGCATGTACCTGGCCATGAACAAGATATTGGATTTTTATTATTTTGATTAAGTTTTGTTCCCTAATATTGAATGATCCTTGTTTTTGTAGTATAAATCCAATTTACTCACAATGAATGCTTATTTTTTAATAAATTACTAGAGTATTTTTTGCCAGGATTTTCTTTAAATTTTAAAAAACAAATAATGTTGATGGTATTGATCTATAGTGGTCTTTCTTCGCTTTATCACTCCCTGGTTTAGTTGTTAGGATTCAATTTATTTCCTTTAAAGAATTCAGTAGAATGTTTTCTTTTGGTGCAGCTAGGGGGTGCAGTGAATAGACCTTGGGCCCTGAAATCAGGAGGACCTGAGTTCAAATGTGGCCTCAGACACTTAACACTTACTAGGCATGTGACCTTGGGCAAGTCAACCCCAGTTACCCAGCCTTCTCCCCTCCAAAAAGCAAAAGAAATTGTTTCTTTTTCAGTTTTTGAGAATAACTTCATAGTGTATGTAGACATTAATTACTGTTTAAAAGTAGACAGAATTCTATTGACTCTGGTTGGGCATGTTTCTTGAGGTCAATGGAATTGATATCCTGGGACACAGGCTATACCTTTGACAGAGCTCCCTTCTCTATAACAATCTTTTTAGCTCCCATCTTCTCTGTCTCACTATAATCTACCCATCTCTCTTCAATTCAGTAAATATTTCTCAAGTACCTACTTTTATAGAAGACACCATGCTAGGTGCTGAGGTGACAAAGACAGAATTGTTAAATAGCTATATTGTACTAACTAGGGGATACAGACTACACACAAAGAAGGTAATGTGAGGAGGAAGAAAACACGTACAGCAGGGCATGCACAGACCTTCCCAGCCTGATCCTAGCTGACTGTTCATGTTAGCTCAGTGATTGGGTGCTTTGGGGATGATTGGCTGCTTCCTGGTGGCCTTATGCAATTTAGTGCTGAAGAACTCAGGAGCTTATTGAGCACTGAGAAGGAAAGATCTGATGGCTCAGCAGACTTTTAAAAAGGGAATGTTGTTTAGTTGTGTCTGACTCTTCATGATCTCATTTGGGATTTTCTGGGCAGAGATGCTGGAGTGATTTGTCATTTCCTTCTCCTGCTCATTTTAAAGCTGAAGAAAATGAGGTAAACAGGGTTAATTGACTTACCTAAGGTCACACAGCTATTAAGTATATGAGGTCAGAATTGAACTCACAAATATGAGTCTTCCTGGCTCCAGTCTCAGCACTCTATCCACTGAGCCACCTAGCTGTTCTACAAAAAGGGAGTAACTCAATTCTGATTTACTCTTCCTTAGAACTTCCAGTTAGTACCACATACCTCTGGGACCAACCATGAGTGGTGAAGGATGGATGTCCCTTCTTCACCCTAACTGGAAGCATGTTCATTGCTCCTACATGTCAGCTACAGCCCAGGGCCTCGACTAGGCAACTTTGAGCCTGTGCCTTGAATGCCTTTTATGAATTGTGTATTTCAGCATGATCTTAGAGGATTGGACATTGATTTTGAGTTGGAAATGTCCAAGTTGGGAGGTAACCTTGTGAGTTTGAGACGTCTAGCGATCCCAAGTCCTTAGTTGGAACTGGCTCAACCTTAGTCCCAAGCAACTACTCTATGCAGCTATATTTCTGAAGGTTATGTTGTCTGACAAGTTCTGTGCATCCACATGGTCTCTTTAGACAATTCCCCCTTTCCTCTTCAATGGAATTATTTCTCTTTTTCTCTTCAGAATTTCATCCTTGAAACCTTCCCATTCCTGGTGAACTGACTTCTGAAGAATTTTAGTACACAAGATCCTACGTGTCCTTTCTCTGAACCTTTAAAATTTGCTCTCCTAAAGTCTGGGACTCATGACAGATAATACCTGGGATTTGCTCCCTTGCAAACACAAATTTGAAGATGGAATGGTCACTTCCCCCCCAGTTTCCATCATTTCCACCCCAGCAACTAATTTCTTCTTATTTGTGAAAATCAGATCCAGAACAGAGTTTCTTCCTAGTTGGTTCCTCCACCCACTGAAGGATGGAATTACCATGAATGTAAGTGAAAAGTTACTAGTTGCCTTCTCTTTGGCACAGGGAAAGTTCCAGCAGATGTCGAGATAGTTCAGGTTCCCCATGGCTGCTGTATCATGTTGTGTGCCAGCCTGCTGATGCTTCCCCAAATCCTGATCTATTTTTTCTCTAAGAAGTCTTTTATGGTGTAATGCCAAAAATCACACCTATTTCTGCCTCCTTTATCTGTCACTGAAGTGTTCAGGTTCTTGGATTTTCTCACATCAGTTTTATTATTTTTAAATAATATGATGCATCCTCTGCCCCATTTCTTTTGGATAAAGTATAACTATCCAGAGCCATATTCCAGTCATGGCTTTCATTTCACCAAGTCTCAGTGAGTTCAGATTTGCCTCCTTGAAACAGAACCTCTAGTGCCCTTTGCTTGCTGCCTAACCATCGGCATTCGTTTACCCATATTTTAGCCAAAGGGATTACTGGATCTCTTGGATTATGTCTCCTGTGAATTTATGAGGGTCTCAACTCTTATTCTTCTTCCTTTACTATAACTACTTTTTAAGGTACCTAATATGGTAGATAGACTGTCTTTTTCTTCACTCATCACTTTTAAAAGCACTTTTGATTAGATTTTCAAGACTCCCAGGAAATACATTCTAGCCAGCCTTTGTTGGGGCATTCCTTTCTCACTTAACAGTCTGCCTACTCCATAATTTAAGCCCCAGTTCCAAAGCCAAATCTCATTCTCAAGCACTCTCTTACCAGCTGTTTGCTTCCTGATTCAGTTGGTCTCTTCTGTATCTCTTACTTCAGTGAGAAAAAGTGGGGAAAACATCCTTTCTTCCCCCTCCCTTTCCCCACGGTCTTCAGTTTCTTATCCAAGACTTCATAACCATTTTGACAATAATTTTTTGGTTTTGCAACATCACATGCGCCCCCCTGACTCACCAGATATGGGTTGTAGGCTCTTGTTTTGATAAGGTTCTCCAGTTTTATCTTGAAAACATGATCAGGTGAGATTACAGCCCTTTATTTTATCTGTGTTATCAGGTGTACAAGTTGTGACCTCAGTAACCCTGTGCAGGGAACCAGCAACTTCCAGCAGTGAGTCAACAAGCATTTTTGGCTGATAATCCTGTTCCCTTCTTTCTCTGACCCTTACTGGATAATTTCTCCCCTGGTAGCATCTGGGAAGCTACTTTATCAGTCTTTGGAGGACAAGAAGCTGCTCCCTCCTCAGAGCACCTGCCTCCCTCTTAGGCAAAAGCCTCCAGTCTCTTTCTATTTCCCTTCCTCTTCTGTGCTCATCCATCTCTGATTTCCAGAGAAGACTGAGACCTCCTCTTCTCTACCACAAATCCCTCTTTTCCTCATGAAGTCTCAACTTTGTTTCCTTTAGTAACACTTTGTTTTCTTAACAACCTGAAGCCCAGGGGGAGACATTGCTCAACTAGCAGGGGTTGGGGGTATTTGTTTGACTGTGCTCTTATCTTTTGTCAGGAAGCCTCCTGTGCACTGGCTCTAATTTTCCCCTGATCTTCCTTATCTGTATTCTTGAGAGTATGATTTTTCCCTTCCCTTATGGGGATTTTCCAAACACCTGCCTCATTCCATTCCTTGGGTGAAGAAGGGTCTTTTAAATCTGCCTAGGGAGAGACAGGAGGCAGCCAGGTGGATCACTGGACAGAGCACTGGTCCTAGAATCTGGAAGAGCTGTGTTCAAATGTGACCAGGGACACTCGTTAGATGTGTGAACCTGGGCAAGTCACTTAACCTCTTCCTTAATCCCTAGAGAAGGAAATGTCAAACCACTCCTTTATCTTTGCCAAGAAAACCGCCTGGAGAGTAGTGGCATGCTATGGTCCATGGGGTCACAGAGTTTGATATGACTGAACAGCCACAAAGGGAGAAATAATGGGAACGGGGACTTACAGAACACAAAGTTGTGTAGGAGACCTTTAAACTTATGATGCTGCAGAGCCAGTATCTTCTGGTGAGGGCAACAGGTGAGTATTGCTGCTCACTGGCAGCTGTCTCCCACTTGCTCCTGCCCCTGACTTTTCTGCTTGTTCTTTTTTTCCTCTCCTTCCCCTTGTCTCCCCCTTCCTCCCTCCTTTCCCTTATCTCCCCTTTTCCCCCTTTCCCCTTTGTCTCTTCCTTCCTTCCTCCTTCCCCTTGTCTCCCACTTCCTCTCTCATCCCTTTTTCTTTCCCTTCCTCTCCCTCCCTCCTCTCACCCTTAGCAGTTGTTGCTCTTGCCGCCTAATGGGCTTCAGTTGCAATGATCAGTTGAGTACTACCATCATCATTTTCCCATCAGAGGACAAACTGGTTCTCCCAACTATCCTCTCTCTGCTTGTAGCCTAGAACCTAAACTTCACCTCTAGGTGAAAAGGAGTACACATCTGACTGTGTCCATCATTCATTTCCTTCGCTTTTACAGATTCCAAGGTGATGTTTCTATTATTAGTAACTCACATCACAGATTTATTAGATACACTTTTATGAATAAAATTAGGCTTCTAGCAGATCTCTCACTACTTGAACTCTCTCATAATTCTTGGTTACAAGCCAGTTCTATTAACTGCATTTCAGAAACATTTTCTTGATTTCTCTTTGAATCGGTAGACTATAAACCCATCCCACATCCCTTCCATTTCTTCCTCGTTGCAGTTGTTGAGTCATTTAAGTTGTGCTGCCTTTGTTATCCTATTTGGGGTTTCCTTGGTTGCTCTGCAGCTCACTGTATAATTTTAGGAAAGTTGTTTGACTTCTCAGAATCTCTGACAAATACCCCTGTTCCAGAAAAATGAAGGTCAGACTTGTTGTTCTGTTGTTTTGGGGTTTTCTTGGTCAAGATACTGGAGTGGTTTGCCATTTCCTTCTCCAGCTCATTTTACTTATTAGGGAACTAAGGCAAACAAGGTTAAGTGAGTCGTTCAGGGTCACACAGCTAGTAAATGTCAGAGACTAGATTTGAACTCAGGAAAATGAGTCTTCTTGACTCCAAGGGCAATATTCTATCTACTGCACCACCTAAATGCCCCCTTTGAGAAGAGTTTTTCTAGGAGATGGTGCTAGTTGACTCTAATGTGGGAAAAAAATTCCCTGGACATCTTCGCAACGCCCTGGTTTGCACTTACTCTTAGGAATAATTTAGTATTTGGGTGAAGTTCTGGGAGTTCCATTTTAAGGACATGTTCAAACTGGAACATTCTTAGAAAACGATGGTGATGGTGGTGAACTCATGTCACACCAGTATGGATTGAAAGAAGCCAGGATGTTTAACCTTATGAAGGAAGGCCATAGCAAAGAACATACTAATAATTTTCAAATATTTCACTTTCAAATATTTCACAGAAGTTTCAAAAGCCATCATGTGGACAAGGAATGAGGATTTTGTGTAGCTCTGTGAAGCGGAAGAAGAATTTGTGCAGGGAGATTACTGAGACACACATTTCACCTTAAAATAAGGAAGAACTTTCCTATGAGTTAGAATGGCCTGCCTCGTGAGAAAGTGACTTTGTTACCCCTCTACTCCACCTCCATGTTGCCATGGCAGTTAAGGCAAGCTTAAACTTGGGTTTTACCCTTGCCTCTTTTGTGTTTGTTTTTTCTTGGTCACAGGCAAACAAGTATCCCATGTGAACATATCCAAAATTGGAAGCAATCTTATGATTTTGGGACATCTGGAGGTCCTGCTGCCGATGAGAAGAAAGGTTGGTTACCCAGATTAGAAGGAGTAACAGAATCAAATGTAGAATCCTGAGTTTGGGGTCTAAAGCTCTCCAGGGTCTGGCCTCTTCTTACCTTTCTAATCCTTTCATACTTCCCACCCCAAACTCTGTGATCCAGATGTGCACTGGCCTTGTTGTTCCTCAAACACAACATTTTCCCACCTGCCTAGTTTTGCACAATCTATCCCCCATTCCTAGAATGCTGTCCTTCCTCACCTCTGCCTCTTAGTTTCTGTAGCTTCCTTTTGTCTTGACTCAATTAAATCCAATTCACTTGCAAGTCACAACATCACCCTCCTGATATCATTATTATATACCACATATTCTCTCTGAGAACAAAGGACCAGCATCACCAACAAGAGTCTCTTCAAAGAACACCTTCTGTAGGAATCATTTCCATTTCCTTCTGAGATGTATCTTCTATGTACCCTACTTAGAGCTTGGTCTCAATAGTGAAAAATATTGACTCCTGTGAAGTGGTCTTGTTACATGTGCTCAAATGAGCACTATTTGAGGTAATAATTACATAAAATGTGGTAATTGGTTCTTGCCAGATGGAAACAATGGAAATATGCTGTGTGCATTAGCCTGTTGTATTAGTGGTGCAAATTTGGATCTACCTGGATTTACACATTATCTCCTCTATTACTATTTTAACTCCTTGTGGTCAGGAGCTAGTTTTGTCTTTCTCTGTAGCCTCAGAGGCTAGCATAGTTCCTGGCATACAGCAAGCACTTGATAAATGTGTGTTGATGGACTGTCCAATGAAGAAACAATTTTCCCATTGGGCTTTGGGGGGAAGGGCAAGAGGGGTTAGTGCTTCGTGGATCATTATTTCTAGAAGGGATCTTGGACATCATCTTGTTCATTTTACAAATGAGGAAACCAAAGCTGGAGCAGTTCATGAAAATGAGTAGGTGGAAGGACCATCGATTTCGAGATGGAAGGTACCAGTTAGGAAACTGAGGCTGAGCAGAATAAAATAATTTACTCCTGTCACACAGGAAGTCAGTCCTGGGATTTTAAACAGATCCTCTGACTTCCAATCCATCCCACTTCCATGGTACTAGTGGTGAACTGGGACTTTGAAGAGCTGCAGACTTACACATGCTTCAGGACAGTAAGTTGATCTCAAAGAGAAGTCTCAGCACACCAGCAGAGACCCTGCTCCAATAAACCCATAGACAAGCACTGAACACTTACTTCCTATTCCCAGCCAAAGTTTAGGAGCATGGGCCCTTGCCAACCAAGACCCAGATTCTTCTTCTCCACTTCAAAAGATCCAATACCATTCAGATAATTTAAAAGTAAGCAGCTTCACCCTACACTCTCTTTTGTCTCCTGACTGATTCACTCCTTGGGAGGTGCTGAATGGCTATAACCTTCACACTGCCTAGGAAGGAACAACAAGAGACTATTTGCAAAACTCTCTCATCCTGGTAGGGTCAGGTTGGGGGAAACGGAGCACATGACCAGACCAGTAAGTGGTTCAATCATTCTTTTGCTCGTGGGAAACAAGAAGTCAGTGCTTAGTCAGCAAAAATCAATGACTGTAAGTCAAAGAAACCATTCTATATCTTGAGATAAAATGGTTATTTCCCTTTCAAAAATCATTCTTTTATTCATTGAAATTTTAAAATTATATTTAATTCCACCAAAGTCAAATAAGTATACTAAAAAAGGGACAAAAACTTAACCGAAACCCCTAGCCTTTCACAGGGCAGAACCAAACAAATTAACAGAATTCTTTTTTTTAAAGCTACTTTGAGGAGTATGGAATATGATGAAGGGATTAGGCTAAACTACTTCTCAAATCCTTTTGAGCTCTAATCCTGTGATCCTATGACTTCCAATTAATTGTCTCTTTGTTTCTGTCACAGAATGGGCACAAATTCTGTGGGAGAACTGGATAATTAGAAATTTAGAGTTTCAGTGACAGTTATAGCCCAAGAATCTCTTCACTGTCCCATACTGCATCACCATAACAGATCATTCAAAATAGCAAAATCATTCAAAAGTCCTATATTCTTTATTTTGGAAATCAATTTTCTTTCAGCTTTATATTCTAGTTCTGGTTTTCTCTGGCTGCTGTTAAAATTATAATTGCTCGCTTTCCCTAAGCATACAGCAGTCAGATACTTGGATATTTGGAATGGTACTCAGGACTACACTCAGAATTGAGTGTGTGTGTGTGTGTGTGTGTGTGTCTGTGTGTGTTTGAGGGGAGAAGCAATGCCCAAGACTAAAAACGTAAATTCTGTATGGATAAAGTCTAGTTGTATTATGATACAGAAAGAAATATACATCAATTTTTGCAATTGCTTTGACAGTTTTTCTCACTTCTACCTCTCAGAATTCCTCATTTACCTGTAAAGTTCAGTTCAAATTCTGGCTCCAACATGAGATATTTCACTATGTCTTCCTATCCTATCCTTACTACCTTCAGGCGCAGCCCAGCATTTTTATATAGCTCTAATGGTCCATTTTTCCGTGTATTGAGCCTGTTTGTGTTTTTCTACTGTTAACACCCCTATTTAAAGATAGCTGTTATGCACATGTCCCCTCCCCCTCAATCTTCTCTAAGCTAAACATTCCCAGGTCTTTCTGTGACAGGTGGGGTGGGCCAGGTGGCGCTGTAATGGTAGTATCTGCCTACTGCTACCACAACTCCATTCATTTCCCACTGTCTGCAAACTACAGAAATGCAGCACCATTTAACCACAAAGGGAATGTAGTATGTGATTTGGCCACCAGATGGCAATAACGTCAAGCTACCAATGAAGTGAATTCACCAGAGAACCGTCTGTGCATATCTTGGCTTTTACAAAAGACATGATCTCCCTATTACTTACTAGAAGACACTTATTCTACAAACCAATCAGACTGTTCATCCTCCCATGCCAAGGTGGCACAACGAACTAGTGGGAACATTGGCCCTGATTCAATATGTAGGAATACAGGGGGAGGGGGAAAGAAAAAAAAATAATACTCTGAAATAATAAAATTAAGAAAATCTCTATGATTCTGTCCCCACTCCACATGTGGGAAATTTTCTTCTAATTGTTATTATTATTGTTCAGTTATGCCTGACTCTTCATGACCCCATTTGGGGTTTTCTTGGCAAAGATACTAGAATAATTTGCCATTTCCTTCTGTAACTCATTTGACAGATGAGAAAACTGAGGCAAACAGGGTTAAGTGACTCGCCCAGGGTAGCACAGCTAGGAAGTGTCTGAGGCCAGATTTGAACTCAGGAAGATGAGTCTTCCTGACTTCAGGCCCAGCACTCTGTGTCATCTTGGTGCCCCTGGCATATAGTAGGTTTTTAATAAATCCTTATTGGTTGATTAATGCTGGCCATACACATTTTTATTGGATACAGCCAAATTATATTTTTTTTATATTTTATTTAATTTATTTTAGTTTACATCATTCATTTCCACAAGATTTTTTTTTGAGTTACAAATTTTCTCCCCATCTTTCCCCTACCCCGCCCCCCAAACAGCCATCCCCTTGTATAAT
>JAQQSV010014335.1:0-12313 GCA_028646515.1 Pseudochirops corinnae
AAGAAAATTTGACACTCAAATACAAGAAGCACGAGAAGGTAAACATGGAAAAGAAATCACAAGGAACTTATCAAAGTTGAACTATTTAGATGCCAACATGGAAAAACGATGATTGTAACTTATGAAACTTTTCTCAATATGAGGATAGGTGAAGGGAATACAAATGTGTGTATATATATATACATACACATATGTCTATGTAGGAGGGATTATATATGCATATGAACACATATCTGAGTATGTGTATATATGTGTACATAGAGGGCACAGGATCGATTGAATAGGAAGGGACGATATTTTAAAAGGTGAAATTCTGAGGTGGGAGAGGATTAGAATGAGAGGAGACAGGGAGAGACAGAATGGGATTAATCATCTCATATAGAACAGGCTAGGGATAATTGTTACAATGAAGGGAAAGAACAGGAAGGCAAAAGGGAAAGGGTCAACCTTACTCTCATTAAATTTGGCTTAGGGAAGGAATGACATAAATTCTAAACTGAATATCTTGCCACACATGAGAGTAGGGGAGATGGGGATGAAAGGTGTCATGATGGAGGATAGGGCAGGGTGGTGGAGAGGGTTACTGTAAATACACAGTTCTGTAAAGGGACAGGGACAGGGTAGAGAATAGAACAAGGGGGGGATGGAATAGGAAGGAGGAACATATAATCAGTCTCTCACAATATATCCACTGTGGAGATGTTCTGTGTAATTACACATGTACAGCCTGTATTGAATTGCTTGTCCTTCCAGTAGGGGTGGGTGATGAGGGAGGAAGGGAAAGAATCTAGAATTTAAAGTTCTATAATCAAATATTAAATATATATATACATATATATATGTATTATTAACTATATCCAACTGGGAATTAAAATATACAGGCACTGGGGTAGGGAGACCCATCCTGCCCTACTGGAAAGTCAGAGGGGCGATGGGGGAGGCCATAGGAGAGAGCAGATTGAGAGAGGGGCTATACAGTGGGATTGATGTTTTGGGGTGGTGGGTAGGGGAAAGATGGGGAGATAATTTGTAACTCAAAATCTCATGAAAATTAGTGATGTAAACAAGCAAATAAATAAATTAATTTTAAAAAAAGAACCTTGGAGAGCCTGGGGGAGTGTAAACTTTGACCCCCTCCCTCTGACCCTTTATATCCATCCTTGGAGCTGGGCATCTTTGTCTGGGGTTGCCCATGTGACAGTTTGAGTCTGGGGCTGCCAAGACAATCAGAGCTCAGTCAGCCATTTGGAAAGTGTGTTTTTAAGGAAGTTGGGGTAAAGTGACTTACCCAAGATCACACAGTTGTCTAAGGCCAGACTTGAACTACGGTCCTCCCACCTCCAGGGCCAGTGCTCAATCCCTTCTATACTTTATCCTTGAAAAAAAAATGTGTTCTAAAGACTCTTGTAAGACAGTAAGTGTCAGAATTAGAATTCAAACCCAAATTCTTCTAAATCAGGGTCATTGATAGATGACAATATGAAGTCAGAGGACCTGGGTTCTGATCCTAGCTCTACTATACACATGCTATCTGAGTGACTTGGGGTATGCTCATTTCTGGACCTCAGTCTCTCCATGTATACATGACCTCTGGAGTCCTGATCCTATAACCCTAGGACCAGTTGGCTTTTTGAGACTTAACAGGCTTACCCTTTCACCTGGCAGACAGGATTTCATTGTCAGTCTGGATAGCATGTGTTAATGGTCCTGGAGAGTTGAAGTGGTTAATGAAGCAGCTTAAACCTGTGGAAGACACTGGAGCAGGTATACTGAGATGGACTGGGAGCGTGGAGTTCTGAGATGCAGTCCCCGATGTCTGTCTATGGACATTAAGTTAACTAGAATTTTTCCCCAACCCTTCCTGCAGAGCACTGCTGAGTGCAACTTTCACTTGCACAATTCTCTGTAGGAATCTGCCTATGGATTTCATAACTTTAGGAGCTACGGAGATGAAAAACCCAATAGAGAGAAAATCTCACTAAGATACCAGGCAAGTCACTTAACCATGACTGCCTAAAAAAATCCACAATACATAAAAATCTGGCTTTAATGTGGGGAAGATAGGTTCAAGACCTAGCTCTGATATTCTATGTATAACCCTCTTGGGGCTCTAGGTCAGAGGTGTCAAGCCCCCAGTTCTGGACAGAACTGAGACTACAGGTAGATTAAAATGCAGTTGGGAAATATTTAGCAAAATAAATCAAAATACAATAGAACATAGAAAATCACATATTAACATTTAAGTCCCAATGCAGCCCACAGGACCCTTAAGCATAGTTTAGTGACCTCTGGTTCTGTTTGAATGACACCACTTCTCCAGGTAACTTTTAATGACCAAGTTGCCAAGAAGATGCTGTCCTGTGCTGGCAGAGGGACTCTCCTCATCCAGGGCTTCCCTAGACAGTGAAATCTGCAAGTCCTTAATTCCTATCACTCGAGTTGGCCACAAGAATAACAAAGTGAGCTAGAGATGTCTAAAAGCAAATAAGTGAAACATCACCTAAACTTGGGCTATGATCTAAGACTTATAGAAGGAAATCCTTTCTCCCAAAGGAACAAATTAAGATAAAGGACAACAGAAGAGTAGTTCATCTTAACATGTTCCAAGTGAACTGTGCTATAAGAAATAGGAAGGAGATAGACTTCATATTTACCTGGAGAGGCTTATACAAATTGATGCTAAGTGAGAAGAGCAGAACCAGGAAAAGCTTGTACACAATGACAGACACGTTGTACATATGATGACCAACCTTGATAAACTGGACTTCTCTCAGCAATGCACAGCTATAAGACAACTCTATGAGTCTCAGGATGGAAGGAGATCTCTACATTCAGAGTAAGATCTAGAAAGAACAGAGTTTAAATGGAGACTGAAGCAATCTACATGCTAGCGTTCTTTTCCATATTTGGTTTTGTTTCTTTTTTCCCATTGTTCACTCCATTGGTTACAACCCTTCTATACAACCAGACTAATGTCCAATGTGAAAGTATTTGCATGCTGCCATGGTGGAGGGTGGGTAGAGGGAGGGGAGAAAATTTGAAACTCAAGGGACTCTGGAACTGAATCTTGTAAACTAAAAGTAAATTAAAAAATCAAATTAAAATAAAAAATACAATAAAATAAAACATGTTCCAAATGAAAATCTGGAACTAGAGAAAGGAAAGATGATTTAGAAAGAAGGAAACAAACATTTGTTAAACACCTCCATGTGCCAGGCACTGTGCTAAAAACTTCACAATATCTTATTTGATTCTCACAACTGTGAGCAAGGGGCTATTTTACAGTTGAGGAAACAGAGGCAGAGAGAAATGACTTAGCTAGTAAATGTCAGGCTGAACTTGGGTTTTCCTGAGTATAGGTCCATGTGTTCTATCCATGTCATCTAGCTGTCTCTAAAACAGAAAACAAAATGAAAGCACATCCAGACAAGAAAGGAATAGGTGAGGATTTGAGGGAGGTGGGGTGCTTATCACAAAGCTGGCATAATTTTGCCACAGTAGAAAATCCAAGTTGAAGGGACATCTACTAAAGGTATCTTTAAATTGGCTTGGGACAACCAAGCCCAATCAGATGCCAAACTTCTTGGTTTTGTCTTTGTGTGGTCTTTCATAAGATGAATTGGTAATGAGAACTATCTTTTGGACCTGATTCAGGCCAACAAGAAGGGATGGGTTGGTATTATAACAATGATGGAAACCTGGGAGAAAAAAAAATGATTCTAAGTCTCCTTGCTGCATTGGGAGAGAGGATATAGAGAGATTTGGAGGTGGAATGCAGAACTTCAGAAGGGAAAAAATCAAAATAAGAATGGAAAAAGTAAGTAAAGAATTAGAAAGAAAGGTGGTAGACTGAAGAATTCTGCCTCAGGAGTTAGAGAAACTGGGTTTAAATCTCACCTCTCATACCTTCTGTGTTATTTTACTTTTTTGCATCTTAGTTTCTTTAGTTGTGAAAGGAGATGGGGTTAGAGTAGGTAGGTAGAATCTGAGATACCATTCTGATACCAGAAACTACATCCTGACAACACAGGCTTGCAAAGACTTCTAGACTGAAGACTGATGCAATGCAATTGTTCAGTCATTTTCAGTCACATCTGACTTTGTGGCCCCATTTTGGGGTTTTCTTGGCCAAAGATACTGGTTTTCTTGGCCAAAGATATATTTCCTTCTCCAGCTTCTTTTACATAAGAAGAAAGTCGAAGCAAGTAAAGTTAAGTGACTTGCTTAGGGTCACACAGCTAGTAAGGCCACATTTTGAAACTGGGAAGTGGAGTCTTCCTGATTCCCAGCCTAGTGCTCTATCCATTGTGCCACCAAACTTCCCTAGTATATTATGCAATAGTGTACTAACATCTCAAACCAAAACTCTGCCTTTAGTGGGAGGCTCAGAAGTCATTGACTAATCTTGGTAGTTAAAACTGATCAAAAGTGGAAATCGATACCAGGTAGACTACTGACTAGACCTATGACTTCATTGGCATGAGGAAGTCCCAGGTGAGGAAACTCCCTCTCCTAATTCAGGGAGCCATTTGTATAATTTAGATCTTAGAGAGTTGTCTAGCATACAGGTATCAATTTCGGGGCTATAAAACCCCTGAGATCGGTCTAAAATTGGGAAACATTTAACAAATTAAATAAAAATAGAACACAATGTAATGTTAATTTGTGCTTGTCAACATAGGTGCTTAACTATTGCTTCCCTCCCCACCTCCCCCAAGTCATAGATAACCCACTGAGATGTGATTGAGTTCAGTCCCACTGACCAATAACACCAAGATTAAGTAATTTGCTTAGGGATCATAGTCAAGGTGTGACTTGAGACCAAGTCTTCCAGACCCCCATCTTAGTAAGTTTTTATCCATATTGGATTTTCCATCTAGATAAGAGCTGACTATGGAACCAATTACTCCATACTGCCTCTGAGTCTAGGTAACTAAAGACTAATCAAAAGTTTTATGTCCTTCAAGTATCAAGAACATTAAGCTTAGGATGACTCAGGCTGTCAATGAAGGCCAAGGACAGCAAAGTTTTTAGCTTGGTTGAGGCAAGGTGAGTCCTCTGCTTAGGTTGGATGAATCGATAATAGGTAGAAGAGGGGACCTAATTCTTTGTTCAATGTAGACTTTGATGAATAAAAAAATAAGAGCACCTAGGGGGCCCTCTAAGATTCCTGCCCAAATAAATGTTGTGCTAGTACACCAAAAGAAATAGTTAACATGATTTGAATAATTGTGTATTTTGGAGAAAACCATAGAGAATGGAAGGGATACTGTTGGGCTAAAGATGATCAAATACTTCTGTTTGGGGTGGGGTGGGAAAATCAAGAAGGGAATAAACTTCAGAAGATTGACTAATGACTTTGACATCAATTTCAGACAAAATACTAGAAGATTATTAGAGGTGGTTTGAACAATGAGAAGGGAAGAGTAGTAATAACTGAACCAGCATGGGCTCCCTTGAAGGTCCTGTTGTATCGGACAACATGTTAGAAGGAAGAGTCTAGACTTAAAGACCTGAATTTGAATCTAACTTCTGCCTGCTTCCTGTATGCCCTTTGACAAATTGTTGCCCTTCTCTGGGCTCTTCTTATTTATGAAACAAGAGAATTGGACTAGATAACAAATTAAAAGGTCTAAGTCTATGATTATGTGAACTTCACTGCCATTTTTGGCAGTGCTATGAGATTTATAGATCATGTCCTCAAGAACAAGCTAGAGAGATCTGGAACCAGATTGCCACACAGTTAAGTGAATTTAGAATTGATTGAAAGTCTGGGCTGGAAGAGGGGTCAGAAGTTCTAACCTGGGATCCATGAACTTAAAAATATATATACATGTAACTAGTATTTCAATATCACAGGTTTTCTTTGTAATCCTATTGTATTTTATGTAGTTAAAAATGTGATTATGAGAAGTGGTCCATAAACTTCACCAGATGGCCCCTGCCACACCCAAAAAAGTAGTTGTCTTAAATCAACTTAACAAGAGCTAGCTACTCCAGGAAAACATGCCAAATTCTCTCTCTCCCCCTCTCCCTCCCTGCCTCCCCCTCTCCCTCCCTGCCTCCCCCTCTCCCTCCCTGCCTCCCCCTCTCCCTCCCTGCCTCCCCCTCTCTCTCTCTGAAATTGTAGATAACATGTCTAGCAAACTTGCAGAGGACACAGTTAAAAAATAAATATTGAGACAAGATTCGATGTTTAGAATGATGGATTAAATCTAATGAGAAGAAAAACAAACATGAAATTTAGTTTGATTCAAAATCTTCAAGTATAGATAAAAATTTCTTTGACGTGATGGAATTTGATGTAAAGGATCAGGAGACTTCTGAAGATTGTAGGTCAGTGTGAGTCAAGTAAGGCACAGTTTAAAAACTTACAGGAGGAAGAGGGGAAAATGGCAGTGGGGAGAGACGTGATAGTATTAGTAGATTGGGTTGGCCGGGATCCTTCGTTTTGGGTCCTATCTTCAATGACATTGCCCTTCTATACGTTCAGAGTAGACTGACTAGAACCCTTGACATGCCACTTAATCTCTTTGAACCTCAGTTTCCCACTCTCCAAAATGAGGAAGGATTTCATTTGGTAGTTTCAATTACTTTACCCAAAATACATTGATATAGATGTTGAGCAGCATAGGATCAATTGCAGATCCCTTAGGCATTCCATTGGAGACCACTTTTCAAACTGACCTTAGGTAATTGCTCAGCTAATTCTAAATTCGTGTAGCAGTAGCTCACATCTCCATCTCTTTCACATGAATAGCATGAGAATTTATCAAAAGTTTTGCTAAATTATAGGTCAGTTATATCTATGGTATTGCAGATCAGATTTCCAGAAAAAAAGATCAGTTTTCCCATAAGTAAAATGGGATTCCTTTTGAGGTAATGGGTTCCCCTCATATTTCTAGAGGCTCTTTAAATCAATTACTTGATCAATTGCAGGCATGTTATATAAGATGTCTCTTTAAAACATTTCTAATGTGAATTATGTGGAAACCTCCTAGGCACAGATCCCTCTTACAAATCTTAAGAGTATTCATGATAGACTACATATAGCAATCTAAATCCATAGTTCACTGAAAAAGTGGAGGCAATTCCACATATTTCTGTAACCATAATTAGCCATTATACATAATCTGAATTCTAACATAAAAGACTTTGGCCATTATATGTACTCACCACTCTGCTTTCTTGATCCAGTATCAGTTTATAAGTCTGCTAATGTTTCTCTGAATCTTTCATTCATTATATTCCAATAATCCATTTCTTTCCTACACCAAATTTGTTCTGTTATTTCCCCAAATGATGGGCACTCGCTTTAGTTTTTCCAGGTTTTTGCTGCTATAAATAGTACTACTATGGTTCTATGAATATAGTACCTTTTTATCATTTACCCCCTTAAGGATATGGGCCCAGTGATGGGATTACTAGATCAAAAACTAGGAACAGCTTGAGAAGTAACTTCTCACATGTCTGCTTGTTTTATAAAATGGCCAGACCAATTTACAGGTCTACCAACAGTGTATCAGCATCACCTTTGGCACGCCCCACCCTTCTATTTTTGTCTTCATAATATCATGGTTGTCTAGCATTTTACTAACTTGATATCTTGGACATTTCTTGTGATCATGAGGTGATGTTTGTAAGGCTAGCCCTTCCCTTTTTATGGACCTGATCTATGTCTTCATTGAAGTAGAAAACTCTTGGTGAGGTGACTATACCAATTCAGGTCACCATCTTCCCTGAATCTTAGAGCTTGAAGAGAAGAATTATAGATTTGTGGTAAAAGGCCTTGTCTAGGATAACACATTAGGCATCAAAGGCAAGACTTAAGCCCAGGTATTCTTGATTCTAAGGATGGCTCTCAGTGCCTCAGTTTTTAACTTTCAAATCTGATTTTGAATGCTTTTTCATTTGTCTAATTGTTTTACCTTTCTTTTGAAAACAAAGCCATAATCTTTGACCTATTTTCTATTAAAGAATGGCTTTTCAAATAAGTGCCTGAGCCTCTTGGTTAAATTTATATTGACAAAATACTTCTCTTCCCCATCAACAGCTTATTTCAGTTTCATTTATTTGATTCATGAGAACTTAATGTGTATAGTCAAAATTGTCTAACTTTTTAATGTTTAGGTCATATCTATTTGGAATTGCTTCTTACATGTAGCATAAGATGCTGATCTAAACCTACTTTTCTTTCAAAATATATTCAGGAGTACATGATGAATACCAAATCCTTTTAGGTAACTGGTATTCCTGGGTTTCCCAAATGCTAAACTACTTAAATTGCTTTTAGGTCTTATTTCCCTAGACCAATCCATGTAAAAGGAGTCCTAGTTAAGATAAGGAGTTAAATTCAGATTGTATTGACTCTTCCTGAAACTCATTCATTTATTTCACCTAGAGAGTCACCCCAATTGTTTTTTTTTTATTTTTCCCAATTTTTTTTTTTCCACAACGGCTCCACCCAACCTTGTACAGTTTTGTCTGCAATAGCTACCTGATGCAGAACTTCAGCTCAGGGCCTCCCAAGGAGAAGATAGCATGACTTGCCATTTGCAGTCTCATCCATCACTTCCAAAAACCTTTACTACTTCTACTCTAGGAGCTAGTTCTAAGTTACTAAAGTGACTTTCTCAAGATTGCATGCATGTAAAGTTTGTAAAACTTATAAAATGCTAACCACTTTAAAAGGTCATCTAAGCGTTAACATCTTACAGATGAGGAGACTGAGATGTGGCAAGAAAGGGACAAAATTTGTGCTATTTAGATGATATGGTAGATAAAGTGCTGGACCTTGGAGTCAGGAAGACCTGAGTTCAAGTCTAGTTTCAGACATTTACTAGCTGCAGGACCCTGGGCAAGTCATTTAACGCTATTTGCCTCAGTTTCCTCTTCTGTCAAAGGAGTTGGAGAAGGAAATGGCAAACAGCTCCAGTATCTCTGCCCAGACAATCCCAATTGGCATCACAGAGAGTTGCACAGGACTGGAATGACTCAATAAAGCCATGAAGTCTGTGTTGGTCACTTTTTGATAGCAACATTTTTTTATCTCACCAACCAACTCCTTATCTATTAGAGTAAGGTGTGATTGAGATGGGCTGTGGATAATCCACAGGGTACATGCTCAGACTAGAAATGAGAACTGAATAAGGAGGCTGTGGGGCCAGTCTATATCCTGTGGTTATGTTCTATGATACACTTGAAAGTGCTGCAGAGAAAGTGTCTAAATCCTGGATATGCCACTAGATCACCTGAATATGACCTTGGGTGAGTCATTTCCTTTTTTCAGATCTCTATTTCAGAGGGGGGCAGATTGGGGAAGATTTTTCTAACTTATGCATATTTATATCACCATCCCCTCCATCTCTCTCCCCATACTACAATGTAGGTCTCTTGAAGATAGGAAATGTATTATTTTGTCATCACTTAAGAAGTGTTGTATATTTTCACATACAGATTGTTATGAATTAAATAAAATTGAATCAAATTACTTACGTTGGTGAAATCTAGGAAAGAAACTTTCTGGACCAATGTAGACTGGTTGACAACTTTTCATCGCCTTACCACTATAAAGACGGTTGGGTTCTGCAATGTTGTGACTTTCCTGAGATCAGAGAAACTAGTATCTGAGCCTTAAACTTAGGTTTTCCTGACTCCATAGGCTCTTCTCTATCAACTATGCCCCCCGCCTCTTTATTTCCTTTCACATTCTAGGTGTTTAATTCATGCTTGTTGCATTAGACATTGCTCTAAATTCTATATCTTGTTCAGTTGTTTCAGTCACATCCACCTCCTCTCCATTTCTATAACTGATAGTTTGTATTTCTTTTCCCTCTCCAGTAGAATGGAGAGTGAAGTTGGTTGAACCATATTGTGTTTCTGTTTCTCCACAGATGGGCCAAAGTCCCTTGTTCAATCTGACAATGACTTTTTCTCTTTTTCTTTCTTTTTGGAAAACCTGCTCCTGATCAGCTTTGTCCTATCCCATGATTACAAGGCCAGGGCAGCTGTGGGCCACATTTTAGGATGGGAGTGGGGGAAGGGCCACACCACAAGGGGTACCTCCCTCCCCCAACTGCATTATTTCAGGATGATTGCTCCAGAGCAAGAAAGCAGTTTCTCTCTTTTTAATAAGAAAAATCAAAATAGAAATTCAGACGTAGAATCCGATGATTTATCCTGCACTGGAGAATTACAGTATCTGAAAGGCGAGTCATCCAGCCCCGCTGACTTAATGGAAACCTTGTGAGTCTCTTGCTTTATTAATGTTGCATTGGAAAACTTGTCCACAGGTCCTGGGCAGAGATTCAAGATCCACATTTGAGGAGTTTTACTAGAGGCTTTCATTAATAAAAGGGCAAGGAAATCCACAGCCTATTTTAAAATAATATATTCTCTTCCCCCTCCCCTCCTTCCCCCCAATATTTATTTATTATGTTTAGAATACAGCTTGACACACAGTCCTGGCTCTAGAAAAAATAGTCAATTTAGGTAAAAAAAATCCTCGAGAGCCAATTCAGAAAACCTTCCCCCCTCAATTATTGTATGAGTAAGTACAAATAAACTTATTCATCCAAATGGGAAGTCAGAGTGAGCCCAGTTGAAAACTGAAATGAGATTCCTCTCCAAGGACTGGTTTCTTGTTTTCAAGTTATCCCTTTCTTGTTGAATAGGTTTTGTTGTTGACTACTTTGGTTTTTCTCTTTTCTCACAAAACCCAGACATCTTTGGCTTCTTAGTAATGGTTTATCTTCAAGACTTTTCTCATCTTTCCAGTAAATTCTCCTCCTTAGCTTTAGGTTGTCATGGTGCTGCCTTCCTCTAATATGTCATTGGGCACATCAAGGTTACCACAGAGCAGTACATTGGAAAGAATTTGGTGGGTTTGGAGCCTGAGGATTGGGATCCCAATCCTGATTCTGTCACATGCTACCTGGGCGATCTTAGGCATTGTGTTCCTCATTGGTAAAATTAAGTGGAGAAACTGTGCTGAATTCATGAGACTTCCCAAAATTGGAGCCACCTAATTTGATTAGATAAATATTAAGTGCCTTCAAGGCCCTGTACTAGGAATATACAGATACAAAACAGGCCCTACCTTCTGGCGGCTGCCATCTTACTTGGGTCATGGAGTGCTAAGTATATACCAGATAAAGAAAGATAAGAAGTAATAAAAGCAGTGGGCTAAAGAAAAGGTTCCTTTTAGGAGAATGCCAGAGATGAGTTTTGAAGGAAAAATCTCACATTCAGGTCTCCCATTCCTAGAAAGGTCATTTTTATATTATTTTCCCATTGAACCAAATGCAAACAAATTAGTAACTTCATAGCAAATTTTTGATTCCAAGGTTAATATTTTTCCTAATTAGTTCATCTAGTAATCTTGTGTTCCTCTATGCCTCAGATTGGATGAACAAGCGTTGTTGAACACAGAAGACTTAAGGGGAAAATTTGGTAGCTGCCTTTCAGTCACATGAAACTTCTACCTGATTGAAGGGAGAGGGGATAGAGAAGGAGGGTTAGGGTGAGAGCAATGACTTTCACACTGGAGAGTTTCTCAATAGTTAGAACCTTTTAATAGTTGAATAAGCTTATTTGGGAAGTAGTGAATTTCCTCAAACTCTAGGTCTTCAAGCAAAATCTGGGTAATGGGAGGGGAATAGGCTTTGTATTAAGTTCCTCCAATGTACCAGTCATGCTACACACTTTATAAATATTTCATTTGATGACTGATTGGACTTCATAGAAGATTCCTCAATTGTCAGTTGGACCATATAGCCTGGGAGATATCTTCTGACTCTAAGGTTGAGTTTTTTCTTGCAGTATCTTGAGGCAATGTAATATCCTGAAGAGTACCTGACTTGGAGTCAGAACTAAGTGGATTCTAATCTTGTATATTAACTTTGTAATCATAGGCAAATCACCACCTCTCTGATAGCCCTAGAGAAATCTGTATCTCAGAAGGTAGATAAATTAATTCCAGCTCAGTGTATCCAGTACACACCATCTCAGCAAGGAGTAGCTTTCATTTCTGGAACTAAGCAAAGAGTTATTCGGATAGTGGAAATGCAAAAAAGATGCAACAGACCCTCCAAGATTCAAAATTAGTGAGCATTAGAGAATTAAACTCAATGATCCTGTATCAGCAAGCACCCTAGCATAGCCAGGGTGGCTGCTAGCATAAGTTCTTAGATCTGCTTTTCTAAAGGAAAGCAACTCAAAATGGGTTAACAATCTCACTTTAATCAATCAAAAAAATATCATTTACCTAGTTCAGGGGGAAAAGTCAACACCCTGAACTTCAGAGAATGCAAAC
>JAQQSV010014336.1:0-12313 GCA_028646515.1 Pseudochirops corinnae
TGATCCTTCTTTTCCCCAAAGAAGGAATCTAGAGTTTGGTTACTGTTCTTACTTTTCTTACTATGCTTATTCATGGCTGCCTGGTCAGTGAATTTTTTTTTTTTTTAGCTCTGTGGAACTCTGCTTCCAGAGGGGAAAGCTCTGTCCCAAATCGCTGGAGTTTTCCCAGCTGCTGGAGCTTTTAGGAGGCTGCTGGGTCCCTCCCCAACTCCAGCTCACTGAAAGGACACCCCAGGACCCCTGCCCAAGACCGCGATCCAGATCCAGGCCACTCAACATGAGAGCACTTGGCCTCTGAACGATCACTTGGCCCCCCTGATGTCTGCAGGCTGGGAGCTCTGAAGTGGCAATGTGGAGGTGGGTGTAAGACCTCCACTTCTGCAGCTTCTTTGCCTTAGAGGTGGTTTGGCCAGACCCAATTTTCTCCCCTGATTTAGCTGAGTTCCACTAACCTTTCACTTAGTCCTTTTTTTTTTTTTTCCTTATGACTTGATAATTCTGGAAACTGCCACAGCCGCCGCAGATCTGCTCTACCAAAGCTCCAGCCAGGGCTCAGCTCGTCCAGCCATCTCTGGGGCAAAACCACAATTTCAGGCTGGGCTGGTTTCAGCTTGCAGAGCTAAGATGATTCCTCCTAGACGAGCTGCCTTTAGCAGAAAGTATATTTATGTGCGTTTTGGAGTTCTAGAATTTGTTTAGAGTCATATTTTATGGGTATTTTGAGGTGGCTATGTGAGAGTTGTGATATGTTGCTGCTCCTACTCTGCCATCTTGGCTCCACCCCCGACAACTTTTTTTTTATTTGGTCAATACTTCTTTTTTATTAATTCTTCTCTTTTGTAGATTTTTATGCCTCTTTTACCATGTGGGCTATTCTGTTCCTTCAGGTGTTATTTTCTTTAGTATTTTTTTGTGAGTGCCTTCTTTATCAAGCTATTGACTCTTTTTTAATGATTTTCTCATTTCTTTTCCTAATTTATCCTCTACTTCTCTTATTTTGAAAATTTTTTTTGAGCAATTCCATGGATTCTTTTGGGGCCTGAGACCAATTCACATTTTTTCTTTGAGATTTTGTCTATACAAGTTTGTACTTTGTTTTCCTCTTCTGAGTTAAGTTTTAAGCTTTTCTGTCACCATAGTAATATTCTATGGTTAGGTTCTTTTGTTGTTGTTGTTTGCTGCTCCTTTTTCCAGTCTATTTCTTAAATTTTAACTTTACAGTAAAGGTTTTATTCCCATTAAAGGTATAGATGGCATTACACCAGTCTTCAAGTTTTTATGTAGCTATTTGCAGAGCCAGTTCTAAAGGGTCTGTAAGTTTTCAATTCCTCCAAGGAATTATCTAAAAAGAGGTGTGTTTACTACTCTCTTGACCAGTACTTTGGTCTGTGAGTGACAACAAGCACTCTTTTCTACCCTGGAACTGTGACCAGGGTCTCTGCCACCCTGTGGTTACAAGCTTTGGTGTTCTAGTGCTTTTCCTTGTCCTGCAACTGTGACCCAGGTCTTTGTCCTTTATTTGCAATGCAACCTATTCTTTCATCCAATGCCAGCAAAGGGACCCTTGTAATCTCCTTTTGATCAGTTGTCTGGCCCCCTGCATCTGTGGTCTGAGAACTCTGGAAAATGTTGCTGCCAATTTAATTGCCCCCAAGCCATGCTGCTGGGTTACTAGGGCTGTGCTGGACTGAACTCCATGCTTAACCACGTTCAGAAGACTTTTCCTGATGACCTTCTAAGCTATCTTAGACTGAAAAAATATTTCACTTTAGCCTTTTGTGGTTCTGCCTCTCTAGAATTTATTTTGAGGCATCATTTAAAGTTGTTTGTATGGGAGTTTGTAAGAGCTTAAGCAAGTCCTTGCCTTTTCTCTGCCATCTTCCCAGATATATCTTAGAAATAGCAGTCAAATGTATAGACAAGTCAGTATATCTCACTTGGATTTAAAATTTCAACAACAATAATCTTTACTTGGAGGTCATTCATTTTGGTTTATGGCATATACCCCCAATTAAAGCCATATAAGTTTATATCCACAGTATACAAAGAAATACATCTCAGAATGAAACAATTTGAAAGTAAGGGAGATGGTCAATTTACTGAGGTAGTAATTATGGAGTAACTATCCTGACTTGTGTGAGACATTTGACCTGTGTGCATGTTTGGGGGAGAGGGAATATGACATTGCATAGGACTCAGAGAACCCCAGTTCAGATCCTGATTCTGCCACCAGTTACTTGTGTGATCTTGGACAATCACTTCCTTTCTTCTGACCTTAGTTTCCTCACCTATAAAAGAAGAGGGTCATACTAAACATTCCTCTAAGATGCCTTGATCATATGATACTATAAAGAATAGGGCTAATTGAATTGTGAACTTAAGAAGAAGTAAGTGATTAAATTCCCACCTTCCTCTAGTCCAGTAGCTCTCAATCTTTTTTGTACCATGGACTCCCTTGGCCATCTGTTGAAGCCTACGGACTCCTCAGAAAATAAAATACACAGACTTATAAAGAAATCAATTATATTGAAATAGCTATCAAAAATGTTAAGAAAAAAGCACTCTGTGGACCCTACCAAAAGAGAGAATCATTGATTCTCCAAACACCTACATTTTACCATTTTGTTAGTTTGCTTAAACTTAAGCAGTTTTGGGTAATTGAAGGTACCTATGCCAGAAAATGCCAACTACACACTTATTATTCTCCTTAAGTATACACTTTCTCTTATGTTAAGGATGGCGATACCACTATCTGCCTTGGCACATAGAGTTACAGACACTCATTTTTACTGGTTGGGTAGTCCTCCAAACTGTCTATCAGTTGGAGAGTAGGAATCCACATCATGGGCGCTGAGAAATAACACCACTGAGATGGAGAATGGCCCTGAAACCAAAAAGCTGCTTTTTTTCAGGGCAAGTAATGCACTGTCAAAACCTTCCAGCACCCCTTGATCTCAGTGATTTATCTCCTAGAGAACTATTATAAATGAGCCCTATTATTCCATAGAATGAAGAAAAATGAAAAGTACCCTTATGCCTCTATAATGTCTTCAGAGAAGAGGAAAAATAACATGATGAAGTGAATAGAGGACCAACATATGAGAAAAGATTAAAAGAACTCAGGGACAAATATAGAGGAAATAATGACCACCCATGAATATTTGAAAGACATAAAACAGAGGATATTGAAATTACAGTATTTAAAATGGTCCAGTAGGGTCTAACTAGAAGTAATTGGATGAGAATCATGGAAAGACTTAGGCCTGCTCTCAGAAACACCTTGATGTCTCTGTTAAATGATAGACTTATCTACTCAGACAAGTAATAAATGTCCCATCAGCTGGGATTTGGAAACTGACATGGGGAAAAGAGTGCGCACGTGCACATGCACACACACACACACACACATACACACCACTTCTTTTAATTTTCTTATGTGCTTTTAACCTTATAAACCTTTACAAGTTATCTACACTGCATGAGAGGTCACTTATAAGATAGTAAGACAAGAAAGTCAGGAAAGTAAACCTAATAATACAATGACCTCACCTGAAAGTGCATGCATTGAACTTAACTGATATGATTAGGACATTCATTATTAGGTATTGCACCTAAATTAAATGGATAATAAACTTTACCCTTTGCTTGTTTTTGCCTCATAGGTTTTGAAGATTGGTAGATATAAGGATGCCTGTGTAGCTGAGATTGTGGTCTTTCCTTCTCAGAACTTTTGCAATAGATTTAGACAACAAATTATATAATTAAATAACCACAGAATAGCAGCTAGATGGTGCAATGGATAGAGTGTCAGACTGATTCGTCTCCTGAGTTCAAATCTAGCCTGAGACACTTACTAGTTGCATGACTCTGGTCAAAAGTCACATTAATCCTGTTTGTCTCAGTTCCTTGTCTATAAAATGAGCTGGAGAAGGAATTGGCCAGCTATTTCAGTATCTTTGCCAAGAAAACCCAAGATGGAGTCATGAAGAATCAGGTATGACTGAAAATGACTAAGTAACAATAACAACAAAAAAGAATAGCAGAGTTGGAAGGGACTTACTTTACAGAAAAAGAAATAGAGGCTCAAAGATCTTTGGCCAAGGTTACAAATCAAAATAATAAAGTCCAGCAAGTTAAGAGCAGAGCTTAGGACTAGTGCCCTGGTTATTATTTATTTGTTTTGGTAGGGGGAGGTCATATAGGGGTTTCTTTTCCTCAATGCATTGTCCTATGCCACAGCTTCAGATAGGATCCTTCCTAGGTAGAAGATGCTTCTGAGACTCATAAAACCTCTTCTAAGCTAATTATTTCACAAATCTGTGATCCATAGCCAAAATAGAGGACATAGGCCCCAAATGTCCAAAGAAGATCATCAGATGTCAGAGGTTATGCTGAGCTGAATCCTGCTGCTATTTTCTACTTCTGCTCTGTGGTTGTTTAGTCTGAAAGGAGAGGAGGTGATGTTGAGAGCATTTCCTGGGGGATATATGACATTTCAGAGCATTCTAAAAAATGGATGTTCCATCTTTTTATCCTGTCTGTAGGACAAGAGAATAAGAGAACTCTCAGATGGGATTAAAAGGCTGTAATTTGTAAAAACAAGGAGATGGGAAGCTATTCACATCATCATTAACTTGCAGTATATTTTCTAGCAGGTTTAAATTGTTTTGCAGTGGTTGCATTGGAATTTTTCCTGAAGATTCTTAACATAGAAGGTCTGGATACTTGGGTGATGACATAATATTCATAAGTCAAGATATAAAAGCCTTTCTAAGGAAAGTCACAGGGACATTTTTCTTTATTTTACAGGACAAGTGAGGGCACTGCCATCAAAGAGAAAAAGCTATCCTTACTCAGGATGAATTACAATTTATGGCGTGCAAGTGGCAAAAACACCTGTTAATTTTATTCATTATGCTATGACTTAGCTTCATGAGGGAGGAAGGCAAATTAGAATTATTTTGATTTTCCATTTGAAGAATTTAAATTGCTGGCCAGAAAAGACTTTTAAACATGCCCTGGTGTGAACTGACATAATCGACTCTTAATTACAGAGGGAAATTGGGGGATAGGCCCCATGAATAATAAAGGTAAATTCATCTTCAGGTAATAGGTAATCAAAGACATTATTTTAGGTGGGACTGTCAATTCTCTCCTCAATTATACTCTTTACCCAAGTGCTAATTAGGATGAAATGAGTTTTAGTTCTGTAAATGTCTACTCTTTGGTACAGGTATGAATGAATAACTGAGTAGGAAAAGCCTACAAAGTAAGAAAGAGAAATAAGATGTCTGATTAAATTGCCAATAGTACAATCAATCCCAAAGTTGATAATAAAAATGACAGCTAACATTTATGTAGTACTTGGAGGCTATGAGAACTTTATGGGTTTGATCCCTACACCAACTTTGTAAGGGGTATGCTTTTATCTCCTCCAGTTTACAGATTAGGAAAAATAAGACTAAGATTGGTAAAATGACTTGTCCATGGTCATAAAGCTAGTAAATAATCTGAGCCAGGATTTAGTCTCTGATCTCTTCCCAATTAAGGCTAGCACTATAACTACTATGCAATCTAGCTACTGACTGTAAGAATCATATGATTTTTGTATCGCAAGGGACATTGAAAGTCATTTAGGTCATATTCCTAACCAATACAGAAATCCTTTCTATGACAGAACCATAGGATTTTTCATACTGAACAGAGGGTTGGCTAGCCTCTGATTTTACACTTTCAGTGATGACCAGACTATTACTTTGTGAAGCCAAATCTGTTGTGTATCTGCTCTAACAGAAATTTAGAAACTGATGGTGACTCTATGGAATTTAAGTATATTTTGATGTGACATTTTAAAATAAATGTCCTATTAGAGTTAGATGAGATTATTTAAAGTGATCATATTATAATTTTCTGTTTTGTCTTTTAAATCACAATAATTTTTGAAAATAGCCTGTCTACTTCCCCTTACCTTACTTTACAACAAAGGGGGA
Source organism: Pseudochirops corinnae (assembly GCA_028646515.1). Classification (NCBI taxonomy): domain Eukaryota; kingdom Metazoa; phylum Chordata; class Mammalia; order Diprotodontia; family Pseudocheiridae; genus Pseudochirops; species Pseudochirops corinnae. The sequence goes on from JAQQSV010014336.1 coordinate 5,991, forward strand.
AAAAAACCAGTTCCAGTAAACCAACATGATAAATGTGTCTGACAGAATATGCAATATTCCATATCAGTGAGACTACTTCAGTGAGTGAAAGTACATATATCATTTCATATCTTCTCTGATCATATGTTAGTCATTATTATTGCAGAAAATTTGCTTTTATTTTTTATTCCCTCTAGTACCTAGGCATTCTTCATACGTTTTCAAGGCTCTGATTACTTTGCTTTTCATCAATTCATCTATATTTTCCCATGTTTTCTATGTATTCTTCATGCTCAGGTGAGATGTGGGTCCTCTTTATTCCAACTACAACTTCCAGGGATTAATTAGTCAATTTCTCAGAATGAATTCCACATCTCCTCCTAAGAGTTCTAGGGGGTAATCTTGAGAAGCTGAGAGTAAATCTCTAATGGCCCTTTCTCAATTGGTCCATTATCCCACCAGTATGCTTTTCTCTAAGATTATTAGTTGGGAATCAATTTATGTAGCTAGCCTTCAGTATATTCATGTTAATTCCACAGATATACATAGAAGTAACTTCTATGTAGTGCTTATTACTCAGGATACAAATATGAAAAATAACATGCCTAATATGGGAGAAAAGGCATGTCCAAAAAAATTAAGACAAAATAGAATAGAATAAGGACAAAAAAAAGCCAAGACAAAATTCTCTAAGAAATTTTAATAGGGAAACTTCTTTTCAACCAAGTAGGAAGGAGAAGGGAGTTATAGAAGACTTCATGGAAGAACTATCAACAGAGAGGGATTTTGAAGGAAGAGGAATATTTCAAAAGTCAGAAATGTGAAGGGAATATATTCAAGTCTTCACATAGACCAGCAATGCTAAGGTGAGATAAGAGGAATTAACAGTATAGAGGATTTAGAATGTAGAGTGTACAAAGAATAGGATAAAACAGGGTTCAAAATATTATCAATGGTTGGTGTAGGCCATAAAGCCTAACCTGGGAAGTTTTAGTCTTCTTTGAAAAGTAATAGAGGATGATAATTTTCCTATTCAAAGAACAACAGTCTTCCAAACAGGGAAATCTCATGATCAGTTTTGGTAGTTGTAAGAATGATCAAGTGGAATGGGAAGACAGAGGAAGCAGGGAGACTAGTCTGCTTATACTCTTCTTTCATATTAGCACAGGTGAGAGGTGTCCAAGCATAAACTCTGGGGATTTTAAGTCCAGAAAAGGAAAGAGAAGAGTGGTATTTAAAGGTAAAATAAGAAAGACTTGGCAACTGATTTTTATGGGAGTAATGAGGGAGAATTAAGAAGGAAAGATGACTAAGAATTTAAGCCTCAGTGATTGGGACCTAAGTAGGAATAAGGAATTGAGAGGAAATGCAGATTTGGGGAGTAATTTGGTGAATTCAGTTTAACTGTTGAATTGCAAATGCTGCTGGAAAAATCAGTTTAAATATTTCTCAGTGAAAATGTGAGACTAAATTTTAGTAGACAATTTGGAACACAAAACATTGAAATAGTAGTCATGCAAAGTGATGGACAGTGATACATATTGAACAAAATAGAATAGAATAAGGGTGAAAAAGGCCTAGACAAAATGCTCTAAGAAATTTTAATAGGGAAAATCCTTTTCAGCCAAGCAGGAGGGGGAAGGAAGTTATAGAAGACTTCATGGAAGAACTGTCAACAGAGATGGATTTTGAAGGATTTTGAAATGATATAAAAGCTTGCCTTGGAATCAGGAAGACCTGAATTCAAATCCCATCTCTGTCTCAAAATGGCTATGAGACCCTGGGTAAGTCACCTATCTTCTCAGTGATCTCAGGTTAACTATCTAAGAAAGTGGTGCCTGACTTCATCTGTAGACCAAGTTTCCTTACCTGGGCTTCCTTATATGGATAAAATTGCAGATCCTGCCTCTACGCTAGCCTACATCTCTATTTTAGTGTGATAACTGAAGCCATGAGAATGAGTTCACTAAGGCAGTGAGTAGAGAGTGAGGGCATATCTAGATTGGAGGGTAATATATGGGAAGAGAAGGGAAATGAATCAATGAGAGTGACTGAAGTGGAGTGGTGTAACAGTAATCAATTTAGCAGATACTTAGCCCTTAGTAACTTAGGGCTAAGTATGGAAGGTGTGAACTCTGTCTCCTGTTGCTGATCTGGTAGGACAGGGTTGGCTAAGACAGGAGGCCAGTGTGTGTATATAAGAAGAGTTCTAGAGACAGAGAGACAGAATCAGGAATCTTCCTCCTGGTGGCTCCTGGTGGAGGAAGAAGTATTATCTCAACATCTGGTAGCTGGACTTTCTGGACTGAGAACTGAGTTGGAGGAAGCAGGATTGTCCCAGCATCTGGGAGCTGGGCTGCTGGACTGAGAACTGAATTGGAGTCTTCTATGAGACTAGAATCTGGTGAAAGCCACCTGGAAGGCTAAGAGGGCTGCCTGGAAGGACGAGATTTCTCCTGGGTCCTAAGGCCAACTGAACTTCTGGAGTACTGAAGAAGCAAGACTGTGATAAGCCTTTATTTGTTTGTGGCTTGGCTGATCCTTGAGTTTCTAGCAACAGAAGTGGTGAAGGGTTTGAGATGTGCAGAACCCTGTGAACTTTGGTGTGTACCAGGGACTGCCTGGAGGACTGGACAAGGACCTGGGAGCTATCTACTTCTGAAGACTGGACAAGAATCTGGAAGCTGTCTGCCCCTGAATCCAGGTGACTGTTTGGTGGATTCAGGTAGGAGCTGGGACCATGGAAGGGGATCCAGGGAATCTGAGAGATCACCCTGAGTCAAGATGAAGAAAAGGCCTCTCCTTGGATATTGAAAGAGTTTACTAGACATCAAGGGGTATATTTCTAATGATTGTATTTAGTGACTGATTGCTAGATAAGTGACTGATTGAGTTAATCTATGGTTGCCCCATGAGTGGAAAGTTGATTATTGTATTGTGAATTGATTGAATGATTAAGTAAGGAAGGTTTCCTCTTAGGGAAACTGGATGATTATTCTTTTGTTCTTTGTTCTAAATATTGTGGCCACTGTAATGAAAATTGTGTGGCCATTCTAATGTTAAGCTGTTATGAACACTATACTGTGATTTTCTGTGATAAGATGTAATGTTGTGAAAATTATATTATGATTTGTTGTGAATGTTTGCCTTGATTTGTAAGGGAATAGAAGGAGTGTTCACTATACTGTGTAATCTGAACCTTAAAAGCTGTTCACAGTAGCATTCTTTTGGGGAATCTGCTTGTGCATGGTGTTACAAGTGGATAGACAGGTAAGAGTAGAACCAGGAGAGAACAGTGTTGTGGAAACCAAGGGAGAGGTGAATATTCACCTTTGCAAAACACTCAAAAAAGTTTGAAGGCTAAGAAAAGACTTGACAATTGTTTCAAGCATTGAAAACAAATTTCAAGTGATGACAAGGGCGAGGTTGGAGATATAACGATTGATGAATTATAGTCAGTGAATGTAGACTACTCTTTTTATAAAAATAGAAATGAGGGAAGGGAGAAAGATGGAGCAATAGTTGGACAGTCAGCAAGATTAATATACCATGGGAAATCAGTATAATGTCAGAGATAGAGCCCTGGTCTTGCAATCAAGAAAACCTGAGTTCTAATCACATCCCAAGGGCATACTAGCTTTTCTATCCTGGGTGCACAAAGAGAAGCAATAATGAACATGATTGACAGAGTTAGAAAATTTCAGAGTGGAAGACACCTCTGGCTAACAAGAACAACCCATTCCAGAACAACTTCCCTTCTTCAACATACCCCCAAATTAGTCATTGAGTCTTTGCTTGAAGACCAGCATGGAGAGGGCAAACTCCCTCCCCCCCCCCCCATTTCCCAATGACTCATAGAAAAGGGAAAAATTAAGAAACTGGAGGTTAGGAGAAGGTGGGATGATTGAGGAAGAATGAGTGAGGGAAGTAGGAGGAGAGAAGAAATTGGTCAGAAAAGTTCATTTATTTATTCAGGTTTTTGGAGGTGGATGTGATTGAGTTTGAGGTTCAAATGTCCTCAGTAATGGCACTTTGCTATCTTTTGAACCTGGACATGATATTGGGAGATGGTCAGAAGATATTCATCTTGTAAATAAAGTAAAATGATTAAAAATGGGAAATGAATTTTGGGAGAAAAAAAAGAATTATAAAACAAAAGAACTAACTGGTTTTCTTGTATACTGCATACCCTTATTCTGAGAAAGGAGCTTCAAAAATGTTTGTACTAATGCTTCCAGCTTCGTAATTATTTTCTTTCCTTCCAATATGACAATTTTAAAGGGAAATTTGCTTATTAAGATGTGTGAACTCTAGACTATTTGTTTAAATAAGGTAAAGAGGTAAAAGGGGTCTTACTGTTATATTACATAAAATAAATTCTGATTTATTATGCATAATATTAGCTTAGCATTAAATAGCATCCCTGCCTTTAGAAGGCACTTTCCTCATAACATACTGTGAACTTGGCAGAGCATGTGCCCTCATCTGAATTTAAGAGATGAAACCAAAACTGAGAGGTTAGAAGATCTACCTTGGTTTACACCCCTGCCAATTGTTAGAGTGACCCAATTTTTTTTCTGATGCTAAATCAGGCACTTTTCTCTATGCACTCACTTCTTTGCCTTTGGCTTCATTTCTACATGGACTGTTCCCATGGACTTACTCCTTCTTTCTCATTAGGTCTTCAGTTTTCAGGTGGCAGCTACCTGGCTCCCCACAGTGTCTAATACCATGCTCTGTGCACACAATTTGGCTGGATATCAGACCACCTATGAATTGTGGGCCCTTACAGATAATAAATTAGAAGTGGCTTTAAACTCAGAAGTTGATCTGTTACATCTCTTGTTGACAACTGATTCCTTCTGATAATCTGAAAGCAAAGTATCGAATACAAGTAGTAAAGTCTTTGCAAAAAACCAAAAGAAAACTTAAAAAGTCTGATGAAATTCTGATATATGGAAGAATAGAATCTCAAGAGAAAAGAACTTTGGACATGGAAGAAGATACATGAATCAAAGGACAAGACAACATTTATACTATGAAGTGTAGGTTGCCTCTTACCATGCAGTGTACATTACCATATATGACATTTATCCAAAGAAGAGTGGAGCTTAACACCCCCCCTAAATGATGGATGAGTCATTGTATGCGTTCATCTAACAATTTCTGTCTCTTTTCAGCATCTAAGCACATATTTTAAACAACACTGGTCTTTTCTTAGTGCTTATTCCAAAATGAGAAGAAAATGAATAACTAAAACAAAAGTTGAGAAAGCAATGAATATGAAGACTCAAGAAGAAACAGGTAACAAGTATGCGTGGAAAATGAATATTTTTGCTAGTTGCCACAGTTCTCTGTTTATTCTTTCAATAAAGAGGAGTGACTATAAAAAATTCTCTTGACATTTCTTTAAAAAAATTTATTTTTGGCTTTTGGAGGAGGCGGTAAAGCAATTGTGGTTAAGTGACTTGACCAAGGTCTCATGACTATAAGTGTTAAAGGTCTGAGGCTGGATTTGAACTCAGGCTCTCCTTACTCCAGGGTGTACCACCTACCTTCCCCCTCTTGACATTTCATAGCAAGGTTCAAGTCAGTGTTTCAGATAAAAAGGATGTCCTTTACCCATGCATAGGCTTTAGCCTTGGCCTTGTGGTCATGAAATGAAAATAATACAAAACAAAACTTGCTTCAATTTTGCCTCTTCCTAAACAATGCAAAAGACAAACAGATTTTTCCATGTAATTTCTGAAGTAGTTCATTCAAATTCTTATTTTCTCCTCTTGTCAAGCACTGCCCCCAACCCAACCTCTTTGTTGTTCTGGAAACTTCATGACAAATATGACTTCACTAATCAGTTGTTCTATACTTGTGATATAGGAAACCAGAGGGAGATTCCAGTCTTCTCTATAGAACTTGTCTTCAGTTTGTATAGACAAGCATCCCTAGTGTGTGGAAGGTACTAGATATTCAGCCTCTTGCTTGAAAACCTCTATATCCTAAAATGTACTGCAGTGGATTTGTCTAGTCTCCTAAAATAGCATAATTTATTCATTTTATCATTAGTAGGTTTATTAGTAACTGATTCAGGCCATTTCCAATTAGAAAAAGAAAGGAGTTCATCTGACTTGCCTCCACTACAAAGAAGATGAGGTTGGATTTCTCCTAAACATTTAAGCATACTTAGGGCTGAGACATACCTTGAAGATAATGTAGTCTGAGGATTTATAAACTTTTGGGGGTGGGGGAAGGTCATGTACTCCTTTGGTAGTCTACTGAAGCTGGTTAACATCCTAGAGCACATGTTCTCAACCTTCCTAATGCTGTGACCCTTTAATACAGTTCCT
>JAQQSV010014337.1:0-12312 GCA_028646515.1 Pseudochirops corinnae
AAGACTAAGCCTAATAAAGTGTCTCAGAAGCAAACTTGAAATTTTAGCTGAAAAGTATTCCAACAGTTACCAATTACTTGTTTTTGTGACATCATCATGGTTTTTTCTTGCTTGTTTCCCTTTCTATTCATAATGCTGCAAATTAAAAAACCTGTTTACTCATTGGTTCATTACAACATAATTGGCTACATTTGAATCCCTTTTATCTGAAACAAATACCATAATTATAGATGAAACATTCTTTTTGCTTCACAGAAAAATTCAACTTCCACTGTATTTTAACCAAGTTAAAGTAAGTGAGGATATAGAAATGAAAAAAACCAGATGCAGGACAAGGGGAAAAATATCTTTGGCTGAGACTTGAAAATGGCATGGAAAGCTTGATGAGGCAAAACACTATAAAAGCCCATTCTAAATGGCAAATATTTAGGAAGAAAAGGCTCTCATAATAATAACCAGTAATTTTATAGAAGAGTTAATATAATTTTTCCCTTAGTGCATGTTTTTTTGTTGCTTCTGCTGTTCTTCCTCTTCTTTTTCCTGCTACTACTGTATGAGTTCTGTGTGTACAAAGTCTTTTCCATATATGATGTCATTTAAGTCTCACATCTGCCATGGCAGTATCATTTTCTAAAAAATAAGACTTATGGAATCAATGGAGACAGAATTTATCCTTTATGACAGGAAATATGAGAGAGAGTCTTCTGGTTTCTTTTTCTTAATCCCATGATCCTTTTCAATATTGTTGCTGACCAAGGCAAATCATAACCTGTTACATAATTTTGTTTGGAAGCTTCTGAATACTACTATTGATGATATATAGAGCTTCCAGATCTTGGGCTTCCAAAGTCTGTTTATGTGATTGCTCAAACATGTACATTTTCGTGGTTGAAGGCCTGAATATCCAGGATTTAGAGATCAGTCTGACAGACTCACATTTTGCTTTATATAAATTAATATCCTTTCTAAGGTGATGCCTTTGTGACTACAGGCAAGTAACTTAATTACTCTGGCTCTCAAGGACTTGTCTACTGAGGCATAGATAGATTGCCAACTTTGTTGTTAGAAGACATCTATATACTGGACAATCCAAAATTTGGAGTCAAATCAAAGATACAACAATCCTTTACTTACCTGATTAAGATGAGATATGCTTGTAATTATTATGCTGTCTACAGACATATTTATATTGCATATTTCCAGGCTTGACATTCAGTGAAGACCATTATATCACTGTCTATAGAATGCAAGTATAGCTATCTTTGAGCCATTGATGTACACTCTGACAAAGAGATATTTCCATCCCTTCAGGTCTGTTCCTTATACAGCCTTGCCAAAAAACTTAAACTTATGAAAATATAAAATGAAACTAATCACATATTCAAATAGTTTTTGGACTCCAATATATATTGAAGATAATAATCATTTTTAATTATGTACAATGCTATGGAATAAACATTTAAATAATATTTCTCTTAAAAATTAACTAGACAAGTTAGACTTTCATTTCTATGTTTCATGAGTTATTTTTTGAGGGGAGAGTATTTTAGTGAAACCTATACTTCTCATGATGTTAAAAATTTTCAGTTGTTAGATCCATAATTAATTTTTAGTGATTGAAATATATTATTTGGTTAAAAAATACATTACAATATATTTAGGTATAATTTTAAAATCAATTGTATATGTACATTTTCACGTTTCTGGTTTTCCTTTTATCTATCTGGTAAACATCCAGAGATCTGAATGCTTTTATTTGATAAATGCAGAAAGCTTTTAAGCTAACACTCAGCTGTTTGTTTACTACATTTTCAAACTTTTTCCAGTTTCTGTTTAGTATTCAGTGAAATGGTGTAAAGAAAACCATCTGCACTGCAGCTGCAAAGGGATTACCTTCACTTTTGCTTTACAGAGAGGAACCAAATGTACTCTGTGCTGAACTTTGGACAATTATCTAGCTTTGCTTCCATATAATGAAATTGATGAGATATATAAAGTTACATTTCCAGGATCCTTATTTTAATAATATTGTAGTACAATCTCCATAAATGGAGGTCATGAGCCTAATGAGCCTTGGTAGTGTTCATGAGTCTCTATCATTGAAAAAAAAACAAAACCAAAAACCTTCAACTGGTGGCCAACCTTTTGTTTATGAGTTTTTCCAAATTTAGTTAAGCCAGTTCTAGAAATGATAGATGGCGTAAAGACAGTCCACTCTCAGGTCTATACACATAGCTTCTTTAGAGATGTCAGACATTATATTCTGATGCCATTGCCTTTGAGATCCTAGCATCATCTTTATGAGTCTTTGGAGTAGGACATTAGTGGAAAGATCATGGAATTAATTCCTACTAGTTGAAAAGATGGATATTATGTATATATATATATATATATATATAAATTTTGCCTTAATATGTTTTGCATTGCATTCATGGAACTGTAATTACTACCTGAGAAAGAAAAAAATAAATTATTTTTTCCCACTTTTCAAATAATATCAATGTACTGGAAAACAAAAGATTTCAGATTTTTGATGGCACTAAATGGAATAAAATATGGTTGATAGTCCAATATAACTTCATGTATATATTGTTTTATATTACCTACCATTGTTACAATGAATTCATAGGAAATTAAGCATAATTATACCAAGAGATTGGAATGAAGGAGCTAATATTAAATTTCTCTTTAGGAATTTTCTTTAGAAAATTATTATTTCTTCAGGTCAAAATCTGGGGGTCAGAAATCACATAGATTAATTCAGTACCAGGTATTTACTATATGTACACTTACTAGAAAGCTGTAAGGAGAAAAATAGGGTGTGTATTTTAGGGAAGGCAATAAATATTATGTCAGTAGTTTTCCTTAAAACTAAACAAAGTTAAATATTTTTTTACATAGTTATATTTTATTAAACATAAATAGGAGGACACTTGTGATCTTAATACAAAAGATAAATTAATCCCTGGTTCTTATGTACTTTAATTGAAATATATAGGAGTTCTTTGTCTAGCATCATCATTTGTTTGTTTTCCTATCTCCTCTCCTCTCAAGCATTCATTGATTTTGCAACATGCAGAGAAATATAATTATGAGAATGAAAATCCATTATTTTGCAATTCTCTATCCTTTTCTACATCCATCTGTGCTTAATACCTGAGGGGAACAATTCAAATTCTCACATTTTCACATATAACTTTGTCTGAAAGAAAATGAATTGGGATTATTTGTGCTACCCTATCTTTGTTCATTCTTGTCTTACTCTTCATTGATCTCGTTTGAGGTTCTCTCAGCAGAGTTACTAGAGTGGTTTGCAATTTCCTTCTCAAGTTGATTTTACAGGTGAGGAAATGAAGGTAAACAGCCTTAAGTGACTTGCCCAGAGTCACACAGCTAGTCAATGTCTGAGGCCAGATATGAACTCAGGAAGGATGAGTCTTTCCTGACTGTAAGCCTGGCAGCTTGGCTGCCTGGATACTACAATTATTCCAGTGCAAATTATCATTTAGGGCAGAGGCAAAGAAAGAGTTTTTTTAGACCTGTATCTGATTTGGAGGGGAAGGGAAGTCTATAGTCATTAATCTCCAGCCCTTTTCTGAAAACCCATCTTAATTGGGACAAAAAGCACAGGAAGATCACAAAACCTGCCAAAAAGAATATTCAGATTATAGAAGTGTAGAGTTAGCAGGGACCTTTTAGATGTCATGTAATCTTACTCTATCTAAAGTATAAATCCCATCTATGTTATCTCTAATAAGCATATATATATATGTATATGCATATGTTTATGTATATATATATAATATATATATATATATATATGTGTATGTATAATCCTCCCATCAAATAGCCTCTTTCTTTAGGGATTCTATTAACAGGGAATCATATCTACCCAGGGATCTAGTTCTATTCTTAGAGACCTGGCAGAACAAGACTAACACTTCTTTGAAATGCCAACTCTTCACCTATTTGCTCCACCTCAGTCTTTTCTTTTTCAAGCCAATTATTCCTACTTCAAGTCATCTTCATATAGCATGGTTTTCAGACTTTACTATTCTGGTCTACTTTCTCTGAGATATCTCCAACTTGTCAATGTCAACTCTAAAATACCATGCTCAGAACTACTCACTATAATCAAGATGTAATCTGGCCAGGTAGAATATATCAGAATATTCATTCCTTTGCTCTGGATGCAATGCTTATGAACCCCTGAATCAAATTTACTTTGAGAGGAAACTTTTGTGTACTGTCACTTTGATCCTTCTTAGGAAAGATCATGTGTCTATCAGTAATCAATCAAATCACCAAATTATCAAAGGGAAGATGGGAAACTTTGTAGCAGGGGTTTTGAATAAATGGCTTCTTATATCATTCTCAAATTTAATGTTATAAGTAGATAAGTGTAGATTTCTGAGTTTTATCTTAAGAAAGAAGAGGTAATGTGAAATAGAGGCCAGAGGTTTATGATCTGCCACCAGATATGTATTACCTATGTGACCATAACCTAGCATATAACCTCTTACTGAACCCAAGAAACTCTCCAAAACAATAATTTAATGTACAATTATTGATCTGAATTAGTAGAAAAAATAGTTGGGAAGGTAAGGTGATTAGATTTAATGAGCAAAATTACCAGTTTAATTAGGTTTTTGGGTCACTATGACCAAACACATCAAATATAAATTTGGGGGGGTCCATGACAATGATATAATTTATTACAGATTGAAACTCATACTTCCCAAATTGAAAAGAGGGGGAAATATTCCATGGGGCCTACAATAAACCATCCTTAAATGATACTTTCTAGTGAAATGAAAATCAAGATCAAGATAGTAAAGAGAACATAGGAAACATGGGCACATGACTGAAAAATGCTATTCATTTTTGTAATAGACAATTCAATATTGTTATGTGTGGTGTGTATGGGGTGGTCACATAGACAATCACTTCTGGTGTGAGTCCTTCTCAGGGCTGATCATCCAACTTTGGAGTCCACTTGTCACTCATCTTTCACCTGTGGTTCCAAGAAACTGTAGCATTCACAAGGGACCATATCAACAGGCCTCAAACTCATCAGTGAGTTAGTGGCATATCTACCTCAAGCATGTAAAGACCTCCCCCAACAGAATGACAGATGATAGCCATTTGTTCCAGTGGTCATGAAGTTGGCTGATGGAAGAGCTATGGAGTGCTTAGAGCTTGGTCAGACATGGAAGACTCCAAGGTTATCTACTGCATCTCAGACCATCTCCAGTTGTCTTGACTTCTGTCTTGCCACTGCACTTTGATGACTTCAGAAGAGAGAAATAGTGATGCTTACAACTTTGTGCAACTCTGTCCCACTTAAATCCAATTCATGAACATGTCAAGACATCACCTGTGATTCCATTGGTCCTCTTCAAAAATGAAGGACAAACAATAATTGTGATATGTCATAAGAGCATGAGTATTCTCTTTATTTCAAACTAAACTACAAAGTAAAGATTGAAAGCTAATTAAATCTTGCTTGTTATGCCCAGTATAGCAAATCTGACTAGCAGGCTTTGGGATTTAACTTGGAAAAAAAAAACTTGAAAATTTCCTGTTTAAAAAGATTTTTGTCTCCTAAGATTTTCTTCTATGTTTTGGCATGCCAAAGATTTTTTTCATCCATGACATCACAGTCATCAGAAAGTACCAGAAAATTTGGATGGGGAAGGAGTAAAGAGAAAATTGTTTTTTAGGGTTTGAATCTCAACATATTTCTATGTTGGAAAGCTCATTACAAAATTTGGCAGGCAAGGACCTGAGCCCAGAAATATTGCATTACCTTAATTACTGTGTTAACTGTGCAGTTCCCTTTAATTAAATACTTTATTTTGGAGTCCCACAGTTTCTTGATATTTTTTGAAGATTTGCATGTTTAAAATGAAATGAAATGGGTTATCTAAAAAATTACATAGATAACAGAGAATGAAACAAAATCCAGAGCTTGTCTCAAGAAATAGAACTGATATATTATTATCTTTGTTCCATGTGTAGCTTTCTTCCCCCTAAAGCTCACCCTGTTTTACTATTTTATCATGTTAATCTTATGACATTTCCTTTACTTAAATGGATGAAAAACAGTATCTGTATTGAACAGCTTGAGAAATTATTGCAGAGAGAAGTAGAAAATGATTTGTCCAAAATGATAAAATAAGCCTGTTTGGGATGAGAATTTGAACTAAATCTCTTGACCATATTCTAATAAACATAACTTTCTTTTTTGGCCACGGATGAAGATGACATAGCTGAGTTGAGATTACTAGGGCACACATTTTCCATTCTTCTTCGCAGTAGTGGTGATGAATTGGCGCCGATCTTTCCATATTCTGTCACCTTCCCTTGAACGATAACAAGCATTTGTGAAAGTAAAATCTATATTATGTAGTCTGGGAATGAAACAAAACTAAACACGAGTCTTTACAGGCTTTGAGATTCTGATACAGGTTATTTCATCTGGTCTTCTATTGGAGTAATAAACTATTTTTGATATGATGGCTAATGTGTCTGATTTAACTGACTTTTTCTTTGAACATAACAGTCCATTCTTTTATACATTTGGGGGTGACTGAGGTCAAATAAAGTCCATTGAAACATGGTTACATATATAATAGCCTGATCTAACACAATTAGATCATAAAGGCAATGAAGATTGTGTCACATAGCACAGTGTTTTGCACATATTAAACGTTGTAATAAATGACAAAGAAAAAAAAATCAGCATTATAAATGGATTTCATTGTGCTTGCAATCTGAGAGAACATATTGCCTTTCAAATACACAATCCCTACATGGTTTCTAGTCTTGTGAAACTCTTGTCCATTTCCTTCTATAAACCTGTTGGGTTTTTTGGAGGGGTGGGGTGGAGTGGTAACTCTAGATAACATGATGGGAATGTTCTTTAAATATGTTGAGATTTCTTGGAAACCAGACATATGCTCTCTCTCTTTCTCTCTCCGTCTCTCTCTCCCTCTTTCTGTCTCTCTGTCTCTCTCTTTCTCCTTCTCTCTGTCTCTGTCTGTCTGTCTCTCTCTCCCTGTGTGTGTGTCTCTCTCTGTCTCTGTCTCTCTGTCTCTCTGTCTCTGTCTCTCTCTTTCTCTTTCCTGCCCTTCCTCCCTTCCTCCCCTTTCATTCCTTCCCTCCTCTCCTTTTTCACTCTGTCCTTCTTCCCCTCCTTCTCTCCATGTTTTATTCACTTCCTTTTCCTTTCATACCTCTTTATCAAGCCATCATTATGCTATCCACCCAAAAAGTTCACATGGACTGACCTTTGGGAGAGCCTTCTGAGGTTTATTGATACAATCAGCGACAGTCAGCTACAGTGTAACTTGACACTAACATAATGATGTCATTTTGGTCCTTTTTTGAGGATAAAGGACAGCAATCAACCAACCAATAGTTTTACAATTCTTGCTTTGTAATTTGCTGTAATTAGTCTGTATCCAACCATCATGCACCTCTTCATTGGGTAAACTAAAATGTCAGTTTTTTGAAGATTTTGTTACTCATGGCAATGAGTCACATGTTATATTCTATACTCAGTGAACTTTAGTGATTTCCTATGACTTTATGATAAAATATAAATCCTTCTACTTCATATTTAAAATTCTTGAAGATAACTTTACCTCTTCCTGTCCTTATCACTCTTTTTATATTTTATTTCATGCCTCAAATTCTGTAATTCCACTACAGTGACTTATTTGCTGTTCGTCAAACATAACATTCCACTCCTGATTCCCTAATGTCTCACTGGCTGTCTCCCCTTGCCTGGGAGGCTCTGCCCGCTCCGTACCTCACCTTTTAGTTTCCCCTTATATCCTTCAAGAAATCAAGACAATGCATAAAGGAGGCCGGAAGTGCAAAGGGGATTCAAGAAGGAGGGAATGATTTTTATCTAGGAATCAATATTGAAAACTTAAATTGAAATTATTAGTTCCCTAAAATGTTGTTGCCTCCTCCCCCACTAAAAAAAAACAACAACTTTTTAAAAAATTTTAATTTTAATGAACAGAAAAATCATTGTGTGGTCTATGTATTTCAAATAGAATCATAAATTTCAGAATTAGAAAATGCCTCAGTCATCATTTATTTAGTCCAACCTTCTCATTTTACTGTTAAGAAAATTGCATCCAGAGTGTAGAAGAACCAGGCATAGAGTTAATAGTGCCAGAGTCATGATTTGAATTTAAATCTTTTTTCTCTAAATCGAGTGACCTTGTCCCTAGGTTAGTGGTAAATTCAAAAGGCATAATGTTACTTGCTTTGGGTGAGAGTATGAGTGGCTGTTTGCAAGTATATTTTATAGCACCTATAAAGACCATATCTTGTAAATGGTTTTACATCAGAAAATATAAATATACATACATAAACACATATTATGACCCATTAAAGCCACAGTTGAATGTTTTAGGTATTGTCACCCATTCCTGAAATTGATTCTTGTGGTTGGAAATTATGACAATTGTCCATTTATGTATCCCCTTGTCATTTTTAGTGGAGTGTGACTTTAAGCAAGTTATTATTGCCTTTTACTCTGTTTTGCAGAGGGATTTTATTGATCTTCTATAGAAAAGATCCAACTGTGAGGGCATTGCACACATTATAGAAAATTTTGGGGAACTGGAAGAATAAAAGTTTAGTGCCATATGTTTGTTTATAGAAATTAAAAATGAACATTAAAACAGTGCACATGACACAGTAAACTAATTTTCCTTAGTTCATTTTCATTATATTTCAAGTATCAGAGTTGACCTTAGGAGGCTAGGGATTAGTCATGTGTCAGGAAGCCTCAGTAAAAATTGTCATAGCTACTGTCTATATATAAGTACTCTCACTTTTTTTGTGGAAGTCTACTTACCAAATTTCATTGAACACCTACTATGTGCAAGGTTTGACTAAATGATCTGTGAATACTCTAATATATATACTGTTTCTAACAATGACATTCAAATCAGAATAGATTTATTGTTCACTAAGATACTCTCTAGAGAACAAAATTAATAAGTTACTTCATGGGACCTATGAGTGCTGAAAAAGTAAAAAGATTTTTCTATAGGCATGTCCTTTATACTGGTAAACACTCAAGAGAGAGAAACACCTATAGCCTATTTGAACAAATACATAGTATTAGTCCCTTCTCACAGAGAGGCTACTGGAGATTTTTAGCTATTATTTATGTGGTTTATACCTATTATCCAAAGTATTACATTAGATTAGAATTGCTCCACTTGAAGGACAATCTTCCTTTGGAATGTTTTTTTTTTTTAAGAGTCAACTTTTCAGCTTAAAGTAGCATAACTAAGGGGCAACAGTAAATATAGTACTTTGACAAATGAAGTTTTTCCATTTTCTTCGTTTTTCTCAGGGAGCATGCATTTATTCTTGCCTCTTCTTGCAAATATCTACTGTCCTGTGATATGATCATGCTAATGATTCAGAGAAATTGTGTCCTATCATGTAAAATCAAAGCTCTTCAGTCTGTCATTCAAGGTTGACTTCAAGTAGTCCCCTTGATAACCATCTTAGTTCTGTTGTCACTGCTGCTTTTGAGCAAACATCTTCTGCTCCTTCCAGTCCTTCCTCTTTACCATTCATACCACAGCAATAGCTCATTTCAGTCCCTGTGCTTTTTGCTTATGTTTTTCCAAACACATGCATTGTCTTCTCCTTCTCTCAACTAGTTTCAATCTTCTACTTCCCTGATGACTCAGACCTAGGTTCACCACTTACAAGGTGTCTGACTTGAATAATTGTGTTGCTGTTGTTCAGTTGTTTTGGTCACGTCCAACCAGTTGTAATACCACTTGGGTTTTTCTTGGCAAAGATACTGGAGCAGTTTGCCTTTTGCTTCTCCAGCTCATTTTACAGATGAGGACACTGAGGCAAACAGTACTGAGTGACTAGCCCAGGGTGACACAGTGAACAAGTGTCTGAGGCCAGATTTGACCCCAGAATATGTATCCTACTTCTACCAGGCCTACCACTCAATCCACTGGGCCACCTAGCTGCCCAACTGTCTTTACTCCATGATAACCATTGTCTTTGTCGTCTCAATATTTATTCAACATCATAGAATAACTCCTTGCTTTTCTACATGTGCTCATTTGCTATTAAAGAATGTTTTCCTGGATTTCAGGCTCTTAAAATCTTCTAGACTACATGGAAAGTCTCTTCTGATTTTTTTGGAATAGCCCTGGGAACCCAAATGACGCAGTCAATCCTTAAAGCAGATATCCAACAAATGATTCTTGTATTAATGTGTAATTGAGCACAGTAATTAAGTGGCTCAGTGTAAAAGGAATATTCTTATGTTCTCAGTAAATACAATTGCTATATATTAATATATAATTATATATTTAATTTTTATTAACTGTTTTAGTAGTCTATAACAATGGGTTCATTGTACTCAAAGTATTTTCATGGTGTATGTGTGAGAGAGTGTGTTTAGGTACATGTACACATATACCTACACATGTATATAGTGTATATAAAACACATATAAAATTATATATTTGTATTCAAAATTTAAAAAATCATAATGGTATAAGATTTTATTCAATCAAAAACATTTATTAAGTACCTACATATCCCAACACAGAACTGATCTCATTTCATCTTTTTCCCTCTTGTTTCAAATTAAAAGCTTGATTTCAGCAATAAAAAAATTCTTTTTTTCATACTAAGTATAAACCATAATTCTTATTTTTGTTTATATATGTATCCACATATAAATTGACCTTAGTCTCAGGATGTTATCAACTTCTAAGAGCCTATTAAATTCCTAATTCTAGTTAGAAATAGAAGTAGGAGGGTAAAATTGTATTGATCTTTTACAACATCCCTTGAAGAAGGATCTGGAAATCGTTTTTTTTTTTTTTTTCCTTTTTGGAGGGAGGAAAGGTAGGGCAATTGGGGTTAAGTGACTTGCCCAAGGTTACACCACTAGTTTTTGTGTTAAATGTTGGGGGCAGAGCCGAGATGGCGGCATAGGAGCAGCAAAATATCGTAGCTCCCACATAGCCACCTGAAAATACCCATAAAATATGACACTAAACAAAATCTAGAACTCTAAAACACGCACAAATATACTTTCTGCTAAAGGCAGCTCAGCTAGGAGGCACCATCTCAGGGCTGGAAGCCGAAATCAGCCCAGCCTGAAACTGCACCTTGGCCCGGGGGCAGCTGGATGAGCTGAACTGCAGCTGGAGCAACAGAAGAGTGGATCTGTGGCAGCTGTGGCAGTCTCCAGAATTATCAAGCCATAAAGAAAAAGAAAAAGACTAAGTGAAAGGTTAGGGGAATTTGGCTAAAAATTGGGGAGAAAAGTGGGTCCAGCCAAACTGCCTCCAAGGGAAGGAAGTGGCAGAAGCAGAGGACCTGCACCTGCTTCCGCATTGCTGCTTTGGAGCTCCCAGCCTGCAGAGTGCAGGGGGGCCAAGCAATTGTTCAGAGGCCAAGAGCTCTTGCATTGAGCTGCCTGGATCCTGATCGCAGTCTTGGGTGGTGGTCATGGGGTCTCTTTTCAGTGAGCCAGAGCAGGGAAGGGTCCCACCAGCCTCCTAAAAGCTCCTGCAGCTAGGAAAACCCCAGTGATTTGGGAAAAAGCTTTCCCCTCTGGAAGCACAGTTCCACAGAGCTAAAAACAATCATGGACTGACCAACCATGAATAAGCACAGGAAATTAAAGTAAGGACAGCAACCAAACCCTAGATTCCTTCTTTGGGCAAAAGAAGGATCAAAGCAGAGAACAGGAGGAAGACAACAGTCAGAACTCCCACACCAAAAGCTTCTAAGAAACATGACGATTAACTAAAAGCTAGAGATCAGCTGAAGAAGAATTTTGAAAACCAAATAAGAGAAGAGGAAGAAAAATTGGGAAGACAAATAAGAATGATGCAAGAAAATCATGAAAAAAGACTCAACAACCTGACTGAAGAAATTAACACCTTAAAAAATAGATTAACTCAAATGACAAAAGAGGCCCAAAAAGCCAATGAGAAGAAGAATGCCTTAAGAAGTTGACTTTGCCAGATGGAGAAAGAATCTCAAAATCATTCTGAAGAGAATAATGCCTTCAAAATTAGAGTGGAGCAAATGGAAGCAAATGACTTTGTCAGAAATCAAGATACTATCAAACAGATCCAAACAAATGAAAAAATAGAAGGCAATGTGAAATATCTCCTTGAAAAAACCACTGACCTGGAAAACAGATCCAGGAGAGACAACTTGAAAATTATTAGACTACCTGAAAGCCGTGATCAAAAAAAAAAAAAAACAAAAACTTAGAAA
>JAQQSV010014338.1:0-12312 GCA_028646515.1 Pseudochirops corinnae
CATAATACTTTTTTAAAAATGTGGTTTCCCTACTTATCTCTTTTTAATTTGGTCTACATTTGTTCTTTTTGAGATCATATTTCCCACCCATGATTTTTTATTAAATTTCAGCTAAAGCAGAATCATTTATCCTCTCACTCCTTATTTTAACTCTGCGTATAGCTTTCTGTTTCAAGTCTGTTTCTTGTAAACAACCTATTGTTGGATTCTGGTTTCTGATCCATTCTGCCATCCTCTTCCTTGTTAGGGATGAATTAATCACATTTTCAGTCACAGGTATGATTGTTAATTGTGGATTTTCCTCCATCCTAGTTTCTTAGACTTTTCTTTCTTCCTTTCTTATCTCCTCTTGAAGAGTCTGCTTTTATTCTGAGATTGCTTCCTTTAATCTACCCTCCCTTTTATCTCCCCTTCATTTTCTCTTATCCCTTTTCCCTCCTATTTCCCTTTTGGGTAAGATGAATTCCTGTACCCATATACTATGAGTATATATTTATTCTTCCCCCTTTGAACCAGATTGATTGTGAGATTGAATCAGATGATTGTGAGGTTCAAGTATTTCTCACCCCCTGTTTTCTCTCCCCCACCACTGTCCTCTCCATTGTATAAACTCTTCCTTGTATGCCCTATTTATAGGAGGTAATTTTCCTTATTTTTCCACTCCCTACCCTCTTTCCCAGTGCATTTTTCCCTTACCAGTTCATACTTCTTTTGAGATCATCCTAAGTTAATAGAGTCATATGCAGGCCCTCTGTCCAATTAGACTTCCCCTGAGAGCCCTAGTAATGTTAAAGTTCTGAGAAGTTAAATGTCCTTTCCTCATATAAAGATGTAAACAGTTTAACTTTAATTGGTGCCTTATGATTTCTTACTCATGTTTACCTTTCTATGCTTCTCTCGAATCCCATGTTTGGTATACATTCTCAGCCCTGGTGTTTAATCTCAACACCCCGCCACTGTACCATTCCTGGACACTACAGTGCTCTCTACCGCTGCTGCTTCTTCTGCCCCTGTGCTGTGCTCTTGGTCAGCACCAAACCCAGTGTTGGTATACTTATCTGTCTATCTTTCTAAGCTTCCCTGGGCTGGAAAAATGACTCACCATGGCCTTTTCTTGTCTTTCCAGATCAGAATTCAGTCTGGCATGTTTTCTAGGTGGTTGTGGAGGCAGCATGTTGGGTGAGCTAGGCAAAAATGCTGACTCTTACTCCGTCATCTTCACTCTGTCTCCCCAAATGAATTCTTTTAGTCATGTATGGTATAACTCTGCAATAATGACAGTGATCTTGAATAGGTCATGGAGAATGGGAAAGGGTTGCAGGATTGGAGAAGAGCGAAGATTTCAGTGTTCAAGAAGGGAAGAGAATAGCTTGAGTTTGATTCTTGGCCAAATACTTATTTTTAAAAGTGATGGTTTGTGAACATCTAGAAAATGAAGCAATGATCACAATGATAATTTCATCAACTCATAGTGTCAGACTAGTCTTTTTTTCTTTCACAAGGTAGTATTGACTTAGACTTATAGATCGGGGAATTATAGTTTATCTAGATTTTAATGAGGCATCTGAACAAGTCTCTCATGATACCCTTATGGAAAATACCGAGGTGTAGACTAGGCAGTTGTATGGTTAGGTGGATTTGGAATTATTTAAATGCTGGACCATAAAAGTGGTCAATATTGACTATGGTAGTTTGGAAGGAAATGTCTAGTGGAGCACCCTGAAGGCTTGTGCTAAGTCCTGGGTTACTTAATTTTTTTTTTAACCAATGACTTACTTAAACTAATGCAAAGAATAATATGCTTATACTATCGTAAATGATACAAGACTGGTAGGGATAGCTATCATGTTTGAATTTTGGGTCAAATAGAAAATAAAATTAAATATTATGTAAATTATATTGTATAAAATTGTATTATAACATAACATAACATAGAAATTATATTATATCAAATTAAATGGGCAGCTGGGTGGCACAATGAATAGAGTGCCAGACATGGAGTCAGGAGGACCTGAGTTCCAATTTGACCTCAGACAATAGCTATGGGATCCTAAGGCAAGTCACTTAATCCTGTTTGTCTCATCCTCCTCATCAGTAAAATGAGCTGGGGAAGGAAACGGCAAACCACACCAAGGTCTTTGCCAGGAAAACTCAAATGGGGTCACGAAGAGTCAGACATGACTGAACAACCGAACATCACCAACTAAACAAAAATAAAATTATTATGCTTGGGTTCAGCAAATGACCTGGTTCGTTAGTTACACCCATCTGTGCTCTCAGTTCCCTGAATGAACTTTGCTTCAGTATTGGTGGCTTGAACTCATCAAAGCACATTAGATGTGCTCTTATTTTATGCTCTCTTCATGTTAGTTTCATGATTGTGGCTTCTAGAAGATAATTGTGGAGTCAGAGAGAAAAGGGAACTCGGAAATAACCTAGTCCAGCCCTCACCTGAACAAGAATTCCCTCACCAACAACCCTGGAAATAGTTTTTCTATTTCTGCTTGATCGCAAATGATGGGGAAACCATTACCTACTGAGCCTGGACATTTTAGTTTTAGGCAGCTCTCATTATGAGGAAATTTTTCTTCTATGGGAAGGGAAGAGAATAAAGCACCTACGCAGTGTCTGCTGCATGCTAGGGACCATGCTGAGCACTTTTCACAAATCTTGCCTTGTTCTAACTCTGCTGTCCAGCAGCTTCCAAACTTACTTCTCCTTGGTTCTCCCTCTGACCAAGTGCAACACAGTGAACCCCTGTTCCGTATGATTGTTCTCCATGTGCTTAAGTAATTCGCGTTTGTTTGGTGCTAATTGCCTTATGCACGTTATTTCACTTGATCACCCCAACAACCCTGTGAGGTACGTACTATTATTGACCTCAGTTTAAGATGGAGAAACTGAGGCAGGCAGAAACCAGGCGACTTCCCCAGGGTGTATGACCAAAGTGATACCCACAGTGGCTGCTACGAATATGCAGGCATGTTTTCAGGTTGGAATTGCGAGATATAACAGACTTTCTTCTTCAAAGACAAAACCAAGATATTTCTTCATATACCAGAAAGCCACATCCACCATGGTGATAAAGAAGTTGGTATACATTACCAACTCATGGAGGGCCACCATCCCCAAGCCTTCCTTCTGTCAGGCCTCCCCACGAACAAGCTGCCCTAGGCAAAATGCCACTCTCTCATCCGTGTTAGCTGCTCTGCCTCTCTCTGCCTCCTCTCTCTCTCAGCTTTGCCCGGCTCTGTGCTCAGGCTCTGTTGGGTAAACTCCTAAACACTGAGCTCCTTATGACCCAGGCTGTGGGCTGGGCCAAAGCTCAAAGCAGGTCACATGGGCCTATTAAGGGACAGAAAAGATCTTCAAATTCCCTTAATGTTACATAGGGTCAATCAGCTAGTAAGTATCTGAGTTTGGATTTGAACTCAGATCTTCTTGACTCCAGGCCCAGTGCTCTATACATTGCATTTTTCTCAAGTCATCTTTTCTTTAGGCTAAGCATGCGTATTTTTTTCAATAATGGCATAGTGTCTAGTCTTCCTGCCAGTGTACTTGCCTGATCATCCTCTTCTGGCCACACTTGTTTGTATCTCAATGTCATGATCTATATCGATGTTGATATCAATATCAATATGTCTACACATGCATATGTGCACTGGTCTCCTGTTCTGACCTCCAAGGAGAATTCCCTCAACTATTATCAGTATGCATACATGTGCTATATAAGTACACACTTATACATGTAGATATGAACAGATATATAAGTGTGTATATGTGTGTGTGATGATAACAGTCAAGAGAATTCTCCATGGAGGGCAGAACATGAAACCAGTTATAAATGTGCTGTCTCCTCTTGTTTCACTGACTTTATCTCCTCTTAGCTACAGTTGCCAGTTCTCTGTTCTTATTACACTGTTTACAACCTTGCTGGAACAGTTACTCTGTTCTACAATTAGGGCAGTGACTCTCAGCTCATTCGGTCTGGAGTAGACTTTTTTCCTGTTTTGTTCTGCCAACATTATTTTGTCAGTAATATCCAAGGCCACCTACTGAGACACTTAGTTGTTTGGTGATTATATATACTCAAAGCAGGAGCTATGTTTGAGAGATAATTTGAAAGAGACATTTTGTAAAAGACACACAGAACTATGTCTTCTAGTTGTGTTACCCCACCCTCTAACCCACTCCAATTCTCCCCCCTTTGCTGCCTCAGTACCAGGAAATCCTTATGGAAATTTAGATAAAAAAAATAGATCTTTCTTAGACTACAGAAGTAGCATCAGTGTCAGCTGGTTTTTATCATGAAGTTGGAATAATTGTTTCTTTTCTTTTTGGACTTGGCTCTTTGACCCACAATGATGATTGAAGGATGATTCTTTTCTAATATTCAACCATGAGCAGAGGGCTTGTTGCTTAAGAGAATCTGATTATATGGAACAGAAATCAGTATTTTTAAATTAAGAAAATCTTTTGTCAGAAGTCCCCTACTTTTGTCTTTCTACTATTCCCAAGAAGTGGTTTGGAAAGAAATCTTAAGATTCTTGAATAAGCTATACTTACAAGTCCATACTACAATTTAAATGTGCACTTCACTTGTCTCTCTCAATTTTTTTTTCTTCCCACAGGAATGGAGGATGTCACATGTGAAAGGACAGAGTTCTTGAGCTCCTATCTGACCAACGTAGATGATATTATCTTGGTGCCTGGAGCCCTGGGACGAATTCGTCCAAAGTCTAGTAATAATGCAAAATGTAAGTTGCCATTTAAGATATTTGTGCCTAATATACCTGGAAAACCCTTTTCTTCTGAGCTACTGTAATTAATTACTATTTGAAATTTTTAAAATTGCTATATTTTGCTTTTACAACACCTTCATTCCCAAATACAGTGTTTATTTCTCTTGTAGGTGGCTATTGGATAGATTGTCAGACTAGGGATCAGGAAGACCTGAGTTCTAATCCTTCCTCAGATACTTAGTAACTGTGTGCACTTGGGCTAATCAATTAACTGCCCCATTTTCTTTATCTATGGAATAAGGGAATTTGATTCAGTTGCTTCTAAGGCTCTTTCCAGCTCTCAGTCTATTATAATATAGCCTTCTCCAATTTCCTCCTCAGATAACCATCCCCAGTAGCAAAGGAATTAATTACTTATTGATAAGCTTTTCCTCTCCCTGACTTCCCCACCAAAGTCAGTCCAAAGTGCTTTATACACTCAGCAGACCTTTCTGCTGAAACTTCAGAACTCTCAAGAGTCTGGTCAGAAGTTGGTTTCTGACCCATGTAAAACTGGTTGGCAAAGGCCAGAAGGAAAACCCATTAATGCCTGGGGAAGTGGCGGCTGTTTTGAAGATGAGGAGTAACGGGAAAATGATCATGACTCACCCATGCCACTTAAGTTACAGCTTACAGGATGGGAAATGTTACAGTCAGATGAAACTTTTAAACTTGTAGGCTTCAGGGAATTTTGGATGATTCCTACCTAACTGAAGACTCTTAAAGTTGGCATTTTGTTTATTTGTAGAAATAATTCATTTAGAAAAGGTAGACATTGAGATATAGACTTCAGAATAGAGAAGATCCCCCTCACCCCCTCCAACAACCACAAACACACACACACACACACACATCTATCAAGAAACAACAAATGAATGGAAGTAAGAATTGGAAGTAGGAAATCCTGGGAGGCAGGGATACGCAGTGGAA
Source organism: Pseudochirops corinnae (assembly GCA_028646515.1). NCBI lineage: Eukaryota > Metazoa > Chordata > Mammalia > Diprotodontia > Pseudocheiridae > Pseudochirops > Pseudochirops corinnae. The sequence goes on from JAQQSV010014338.1 coordinate 5,712, forward strand.
AGAACATTTGATTTAGAGTTAGAGGGCTAATGTCAGGTACTTTCCTGCTTGTACCACCTTGGGCTAGTCAGTTAACCTCTCTCGGTCTCCGGAAGAGAGGGAGTTAGACTAGGTGACTTCAGAAGTCCTTTTAAAGTCTAGATCTGTGATTCTGAAAAGGAAATTGATCATGTTACAGGAAGCAGGGACTAGGATTGAGCTTTAATAAAATTGTTCATCTTCAGCCTCCACTTTTTGTACCTCTTCCTAGATTCCCTAACAATCTTTCAGGTGTCTAGTAGGCTTCTCCTCTCTCTCTCTCTCTCTCTCTCTGTCTCTCTCTGTCTCTCTCTCTCTCTCTTTGTCTCTCTGTCTGTCTCTTTCTCCCTCTCTCCCTTCTTCCCTCCCTCCCCCCCACACAAATATGAAACCAACTTCTTCTCTAATGTCTCCCAGAGGTAAGAGTATTACTTAGTAATCTTACCTGTCATTGTATTATGAAAGGCCTTCCTCTGCTACAGGAAAATTTCAAGCCTCAGTGAATAGCTGGGGAGATGTGTTTTCTATGAATAAGGATCCTTTACTGGTGTCCCAGAGATCACACTAGTATAGGTGGTACCTTATTTCATCTATGCATAGGTCAGCCACTCTGAAGTTTAAAAACTTGCCATGCTAAAAGGGGTCCTTGGATTTCTGGTTTCCTAGAAGTTTATAGGCCCTGATTCTGAGCTTTGACAATTGCATTACTCTTGATTTTTAGCCTCCTTTAGCTATCAGAGGATAGGGCCAGGTGTACTGAGGTCATCCAAACAAGCTCAATTCAGGCTTTAATTTTTTTTTCTTCTTTTTTAAAAAAAGATGTTAGGAGTACTCCAAAAAGGAGAGCTAAGAGTTAGGGAAAACCTTCTTTTCAAGAATCTAGTATCAATTTAAAGAGACATGAGCACTATTGTGTAAAATTTGTACTTTAGCATCTCATAGCCATGGGGCTCAAGACCTACAGAGTGAGCCTGGCTGTATAGAAATTGACAAATGGAGGACACTTTTGACCCCATTTCCAAACACCACAGTTCTCTTGTACTGAGACGGTGTAGTTCAGCGGGTTGAGTGCTGGACTTAGAGTTAGGAAGACTTGAATTCAGATCTTGCCTAAAACTGAATAGTTGTGCGACCCTGGGCAAATCACTTAATCAACTCTGTGCCTTAGTTTCCTCATAAATAAAATAAGGAAGTTGGACTAGATGATCTCTAAAGTACCTTCTAGTTTGATATGTATGGTCCCATGACCATAGGTTATTTTGAGGGGAAAAAATCAAAATACAAAAGCAGCTGTAAAGCCCCAAACTCTTCACTTTATAAACAACTTTTTAAAAAATATCATTAAGTGTTTTTAGGACAAGCTGATGGTCTTGCTAAAATCATCCTTTGTTTGCTAATAGTGAAAATAATGGAGAATAGCGAATGTGTATGAAATCTATAATTAAAGCTAGTGTTATTAAGAAAACCAAGCTCTGTTTTTAAAATTACCCTTAATGAATCAAAAACCCCTCACCTTTAAGATGAATATTATGTAGTCTATTTTTAAGAAGTATGAATCATTAGGAAATTGTATTTTAAAAGTTCTGTCAAATTTACTTTCTAATATGAAATGAGTTATGTATGACCCCTTTAGCCCACAGAAGAGTTCCCATTTGGAAGATTCCTTATATTCTGCAAAGTTCTTTCCTCTCTGAGAGGTGGATAATTCAGAGTATCATTACCATCACTTCCCAGAAAATGAAACTAAGGTTTGGACAGGTTGAGATTTTCCCAGGGTCTCAGAACTTGTAAGATTTCCTTGTCGCAGAAGGCGTTAATTTGTATACCAAGAATGAGATGTTTGCCTCTAGAGAAAATTTTTTTCTTACTCTAGGATTCGCCTCATTCATTCATCTAATCTGCCTTTGTTTTTACTACAGTTATCCCTTCCATATTATGACTTTTCCCATTGTGGTTTTGAGAAATTGTAGGTCAGCATAAGAAATTAAGTGGGAATTTTGGGGGAGTTTTGTGGAAGCCGCAGACAAACTGTGAAGGCCAGCAAATGACACAGAAAACTCAGAAATGCACAAAATATGTGTATGGTATTAAGTAATATCAACCTATTTATCTTTTAATACTATAATAATTCAGACTTCTGTTGTATGGACGGAGGGCCAAAAAATTTTACACGGATTTTCCAGATCGTGGGGGGTGCTGCACCCCTAACCCAAGCAATGTGGAAGGGATAATTGTATAAACAGAAGAAGTTGTTTTCTTGAAGAGGTTAGCAAATATGTATGATATTTTAGTTCTATTTCACTGTAGCATCAAAGGAAAAGTTCTTCTGGAGAGAAGAGGAAGCTTACTGCTATGTCTTTCTCCAGTAGAAATTATGCTATATTTTAAAGATATCTTTTTTCTTTTTCTCTTAAACAGATGACCCCCGAACAATTATTGCCAATCTCACTGTGAGTACCTATGATTTGTAGGTTTCTGCTCCCTGGGTAGATTTCTTATGTTCTTTCACGTGTTGGGACAGACATTTCTCACAGCTTTCCATGCCATTCAGTGTTTGTTGATCTGAAAGGTTTTATGACCTTCTGGACTATGGGCAGCTGGAGGCTCCATGAGAGTCTTGGCAACAGCCCGAGCAGAGTCTATTTATTTGCTCCATCCATTAGAAATGTAAAGTAATCATTCACAATAAAACAAATATTTACTTCTACTCCAAAATATATCTTTATCCATCTCTTCCCAGTTCAGTAGATGAATAAAAAATGTGTACATGTATACACATGTATAATAATGCATATATACTCTAAAGTAGAGGTATTAGACATGCAGCCATGGCCCTACTCTCCCAAGTGTGGTCCAAATCAGATTAGAAAGTAATTGGGAAGTATTTAACAAAATAAAATACAATAAAACATAGAGAACATTATATTTTAAAACTAAGTCATATGCAGCCAGCAGGGATCCTTATGTATGGATTAGTGACCTCCCATTTCTATTTGAGCTTGACAGTACTGCTCTGAAGTATTTGACTTGCGAAAAGTTTCTGGTTTCTTGTGAATCAGTTCTTTTAATTAATATTTTTTTTCTTTGGGGAGTATTATTGTTTTGTCTGGATCCTGAAGGCTTTTGATCTTCCTGAAATCATGTCATCTTTACGTTTGAGCTAGAGAGGAGAAAAAAACCACAACAAAGTGGTCATTTTACCTTTCTGTAATCCTAAGTCTTGAATGACTCTTTTTCCAATGGCGTTATATTAGGCAGACCTGCACAACTTGGCAATAGGTAGGGGTCAGAAATAAAATAAGCTAAACTTCAGGCTGTAGATAGATAAGACTAGAGAAGACTGACAATGGCTGCAGGTCACGTAATAAACAGGAAAGTGCACACACAGTAGCAACCCTATTATTTTTTGAGGGCTTCCTGAAAGCCTTGGGCAGGCTGCAAGTGGCCTGCTACTGGTCAAAGAAATGACTAATGTAGCTTTAATATAGGTATCAGTAGCTGATTGTATTTCTTTTCATACCAATATTATCTGGCTCATGATGGAAAGGTATAGCCTAAAGGAGAGGCATTTGTTGCACAGTGGATAGAGAATTGGACCTTGGAATCAAGAAGACATACTGGATGCATGATCCTGGATGAGTCATTTAATCTTAGTGTCTCCATCACTAACCTTAGTTCTACCACTCACCCCAGCTCCATAGGAGCTGCTATTTTTTTTTTTCCTTTTTGGAGGGGGTAAGGCAGGGCAGTTGGGGTTAAGTGACTTGCCCAAGGTCACATGGCTAGTAAGTGTTAAGTGTCTGAGGTGGGATTTGAACTCAGGTCCTCCTGACTCCAGGGCTGGTTCTCTATTCATTGTGCCACCTAGTCACCCCAAGGAGCTGGTATTTTCAATAGAAGACAGTTTGAGACAAGAGACAATGCCTTCCTCTATGGGAGGAGGGGGCTGTCATGAAGCCTTCTCCTTCCTCCCAAAAAATTGTAAGAGATGGTCTCAAGGAGACATAGTACGCATTTTACTTTATCGTGTAGTTTACCTTTACAAGTTCTATCATTCCTGTGACCCTTGCTCTCCTTCACCCCCCTGCCCCCCGCCACTGTTATTCATGGGTTTCATTGATGCTTTTCATCCCCAAAGTGTTGCAGGACCAAAATCATTTAAGAAACACTCATCAGAATGCCTTGTGAACTTGTTTGTTTGGGGTGGTATAAAATCTGATTGGGGCAAATTGGTCCATAGATTTCTTACTCAAGTGCGGCATGTTCCTATAGAAGTTTCAGTTCTACTAATGCTCCTACAACTTATACTATGAAATCCATATCTCCCTCACTTGCATTTCAGTGTAAAAAACCAGACCAGCACTTTAAACCTTACATGAAGCAGAACCTTCCCAAACGTTTGCACTATGCTAATAACAGAAGAATTGAGGACATCCATCTGTTGGTGGACAGAAGATGGCATGTAGCAAGGTAATTTAGTTATGATCCCTCTTCCTCTCTTGTTGACTTTTGGGCAATTAAAGTTCTTGAAGATTAATAACTAGAGAAAGGAGCTAGGTTAGTCATACACAATTTTACCTAGAAGGAATTCTGTTCCAAATATGCTAGACTGGCAGTGTTGAAATGTTCTCCCTTTCCTTCTTTTTCACTCCCTTTCTTCCCTCCCTCTCTCCCCTCTCTATCCCTTTCCCTTCCTTTTTTCTTTCCCTCTTTTCCCCCTTCCCTTTCCCCTCTCTTCCCTTCTTTCCCCTCCTTTGACCTCTTTTCCTTTTTCCCATTCCCTCTTTTTCTTTCCTTCTTCCCCTCCCTTCCCATCTCCTTTTCTCTATATCTTCCTCTTTCCACACACTCTCTCTCCTCCCCTCTCTTCCTCTGCCTCTTTCTCTCTCCATCTCCATCCTTCCATCTCTCTCTCTTACCGTCTTACCCTCTCTCCATCTCTTCTCACTATCTCTGCTCCTTTTATGTTCTCCTTCTCTTCCTTTCCTTTTCTAGACTTTGTATCCCTCTAAGATTTTTTTTTAATTCAAAGGAAATGTTGAGATCTTGTCCTACCAAACTGGATTGATTTAGTCTTGGTTGAAAGCAAGACCAAATTTTGACCCATGGTAGTATTTATAGAGAACTTCAGGAATTTTTCTTAATGCATAGGGTCTCTCCTTTTGGTTACCATGTTTAAAAAAGTGGGTCTGAAATATTTTACACATTAACTTTCTTTGGAACAAGAAAAGATTCTTACAGAATAGAAAAAGAAGAGTCTGACCTTTTTTTCTTCCTGAGGGCTATGTCGCTATTCAATCACTGCTGATATTTGATATTGAACAAACTGTCCATTTCTTTTGACTCTAACAGCCTCCAAAGAGTTAATCATTGAGAGGGTTATCCATGGACACACAAACCTGCCAGCAGCATCTTCTGCTGAGACAGATATGGATTTTTCCACTCCTCCCAGTTCCAACTTTCTATGGTATTTTAAAACATCTGTTGCTGTTTTTGCAGAGCTTTGGACTCCTTAAAAAAGAAATACACACACAATAATTCAATGAATAAGTCAATATTTATTGAATACCCACTGTGTGTGCAGAGCCCCTCATAACTAGTTGCCATTGGTAGCAACAAAGGAAGCAGATGAAATCCGTCTTTTAGAAGCTCACAATCTTAAGGGTGAGAGTGGAGTACAAATGGCAGAATCATATCAACATTTAGTTATAACTGTGCAAAAATGTACATGAGTGTTGTGTGTAGATGTTATTAGTGGGGATGGATGGAGGCCAGGCACTATGGGAGGGATAAAAGCTCAGTAAGAATACTTTGGAGAGTTTTTATGGAGGAGTTACCAAAGAGATGAGGAACAAGGGTTGGCTGAGAGGATTTTAGAGTGTTCTTGGGGAGGGTAGGGAGAGGAAGTGTTATGTTGTAAATGATGGCTTAGGGGGGAGAGAAAAAACCAGATGTTTGAGACAGCATGTAGATTTGTCTAAATGCAAGTATGAGAACAGAAGTGAAGATGGTTATTGAGACAGGCAAGGAAAATGGTGAACAACCTTGCCATTCAAATCAAGAGTTTTAATTTGATGGTGAAAATATAAAACTCTTTAATTCTCATCTCTTCATCTAAAATGAAGTTCCTTGAAGGCTAAAATTGTATATTCATTGTCATCTCTGAAGCTCTACCTAGCATAATGCTATACCTGGGGTAACTGGCCTTGAGATTTCATTGGTATATGGGACCTCCCGGGTAGGGAAACTCCCACTACCACTGTAGTTTGACACTTTATAGTCTTAGAGAGTTGCCCAAATTATTCAAATTATTAAATATTATATAGGTCAAGTTTTTTTTCAGAGGCACATAGGCTATATGTAGCAGAAGTGATACTTGAACCTAGGTCTTCCTAGCTATGAAGATAACTTTCTAGCTATTATACCGTACTTGCCTCTGGGATTGCTGAAGAAATATTTGTTAGGTTAGTTAAAAAAAATTGAGGAAAGTGATTCTTATTGTCACAGGAAAGGTAGATTAAGGGATATTGCTAGATGTAGGACATACTCCTATTGTTTTTTTTTTTAACTGTATCAATGTGGG
>JAQQSV010014339.1:0-12312 GCA_028646515.1 Pseudochirops corinnae
GGGCACCGTACATTTCATCATTAATTATAGAAAGAAACAAGAGAATCAGAGGAGAAAGAAAAGGATGGAAATAGAGAAGAAACAGCTCCTAAAACTGTGGATCTTGCCAACCAAGTTCAGATGCAAAGTACCTCAGTGAATTATGATGTTACAGAAAGTAAGTTCTTGTTTGCATAGGACATGTAATTTCATCATTGTAGGACATTCCCAATGTGGAAATTTCTATGAATGCGGACTGGCAACTGTCCTATAGCTTATAGTCTTACCGAGTAACCTGGGACCCCAAGAAGTGCAGTGTCTTCCTCATGGTCACACAGCCAGTATATCAGAAATATCAGATACAAACTGAGGTCTTCCTTATTCCTAAACTGGCCTTGTTTCCACTTTGCTGTGCTGCCACTCAAATTGTATAATATGCTTACACAAATTCCTTTTTGTAAAATGTGATCATAGACTGATAGATTTAATGTGTTTCGACCTTACTCTGAAGTATGTTAAACATAAAATATCTTACTATTTCTCTTTTTTTTACCCATTTTTTTTATCAAGTATATTTTAGAAAAGAATTTTGTCACATACTCTCACATGAAATAACCCCAGGATCCTGAAATCCAAATGTTGTTCTTATTCTGTTTTTGTCTCCTGGAATTTTTTTCTCTTTTCATTTTAATTAAATTTTTACTGAAGCAATTATGGAAAGACATATTTAAACAGTCATAGCATCAAGCACCCTAGTATACCCAGGCTGGAGGCTAGCTAAGGTTCTGAGATCTGCTTTTCTAAAGGAAAGGAATTCCAAATGGGTTAACCATCTTACTTTAATCAAACATATATCATTTACCTAGTCCAGGGGGAAAAGTCAGCACCCTGAACTTCACAGAATACAAATTGAAGGTAGGAGCAGACAAAAACTACAGAGAAAGAAACAGATCATCAGACAGACCATTCAGCGGTCTAACCATTACGTCCATACCCAGAGAGTTAACAGAGAGAGAAACACCAATATCTGTATTTTGAAAGGCTGGGCAGGTGGGGTGTATGGGGCAGCTCAAGGGCTGCCCAGGGTCTCATCTGGCCCAATCACACAATTCTTCCCATAGAGAGCCCCAAAGCAAAAGCTCACATCAGGACATATAGAGCCTTCTCCTGGGTCAGAGAATGTCACAATCCTCTTGACCCATTGCTCAATCACAAAGTGACAAGGTGTGGGCACTCCTGACAAAGTAAGCATCCAGCCACAGACCCCAGCTGACCACGTTCAGCCTATTAGGGGGCAGAGCATATTTTCTAAACAGGGGAGGTTCTCAAATTCACTTAAGCCTACCCAGGGGCTAAGGGGCAGGGAATATATTCAGATTCCCATTACAGCAGTTCTCATCTTCTCAGTAGCACATATTCTCATTGATAATGTGCTCTGGGCTTATGTTTTATAGATTTGATGTCAAAATTGCCTTTGGAACAGGAAGAAGTTGGGGAATCACGCTGGAATTCAGAGGCATCTTATTTTAATTTCCAACGTGAATTAAGGTGGTTGCCTTTAAAATCATATTTCAGATGTACTTATTTACTAATCATTGCAATTAAGGTGATGGGATTAGAACAGGAATGTTAGATTTGGAAGGAACCTGAGAAATAATCTAGTCCTACTCATTTAACAGATGAGGAAGCTGAAGCCCAGGGAAGTCAGGTAACTTGCTTATGGTCTCATAACTGTTTAGTGACAGAGGGAAGAATATATGCCTTAGTATATGGCTTTAAGGCTTCCCAATGGAGAGACCTTAATAAACATTTCTGTTTGGACCTCAGAGCTGTGACTCTTCTGTTCCTGAAAGGTACACTAGTGGCGTTGAGTTGTGTGTGAAGCCAGTTGTCTCTGCTGGTAAGTTAATGCACTCTAAGAGAGAACCCTGACATAAAGCGAGGCTCGGCAAAAACACCATTTGAATAAATTAGAGAAAAATTAAGAAGAAAAAAGGAACAATATAGGAAAAAATGGAATTAAAACAGCAACTTAAATTCATTCTCAGAACTCGGGACCATGAACTGACAGCAGTAAGAAACAATTTGAAACAGATAAATTGGAACTGAAAAGTCAATTTTCCCATCTTTTCCTTGTTAAGAATATTTCTGGGGAGGTGGAGCTAAGATGGAAGGAAGTAAGCAGTAGCTTCTCTAAGCTCCCCAAGAATTTCATCATTAAAATCTAAAAAGTAAATTTGAGTGGATTTAAGAGTGACAGAACCCATTTGGAGAAGGAAAGTGACAGATTTCTAGCCCAGAAAAATGCCAATTCAGGTCACGGCAGGGAGAACATGGAGCACACAGGAGTGGCACCAGGAGGACCTGAGAGCAGAGTGTAGCAGACTGAGAAGCCCCACCCAGCAGACGCACCTAGCCAGAGGCTTCTGCAGCCTTCTCACCTCAGAGAGGAGGACCAACAGAACTGGGTAGGAGGGAACACTGGGCATATAACAAGGTCGGGGGTTTTTCCTGGAGCTTGCAACCCCGCGGCCTGGATGTTTGAAACTACATATCCAAACTTCCAGAAGTGAGAATGGAAAAATAAAATCTAGGTGCTCTGATCCTCCTCCCTGACCCAGAAAAGTCAAGAGGTAAATTCTCCATCTAGAGTACATTCTTACATAAGTATAAACAGCCCCTGGCTTGGAAATCACTGAGGAAGAGGGAAGGGACATTGGATGGACCCTAAGCCCAGGTGGGTGGAGCCAGCAAGTTCTAACAACAAAAGCCCAGGTGTGCTTTAGAACCACCTGGCCAATCAGCAAACTACAGTCCCGCCTTTCTACTACAGTGAGCCTGCCTGAGAAGCAGCCCAGAGAAACAGGTGGAAACCTGAAGGCGCCAGACCATCCCAACCCCATAAGTTACTCTGTGAGCCTCAGGTAATTCAGGGGAAACATTGAGAGTCCTGGCCCTGGCCTCAGACCACACACCCAGAGGCCACAGCTAACAAAGTTAAAAACCAAACCCCTACTTCCAAGGCTGAGGACCTCAGTACTCCTGCACCCCAGAAGCAGATATCCACTCTCAAAAACTCTGTGTTTGCAAAGACGGGGCAAGCCGGGTGTATGGGGCAGCTCAAGGGCTGCCCAGGGTCTCATCTGGCCCAATCACACAAGTGTTCCCAAAGCAAGCTCCAAAGCAAAACCTCACATCAGGTTATATATAACCTTCTCCTGGGTCAGAGAATGTCACAACCCTCTTGACCCACTGCTGAATCACAAAGTGACAAGGTGTGGACATTCCTGACAAAGTAAGCATCCAGCCACAGACCCCAGCTGACCACATTCAGCCTGTTAGGGGGCAGAGTATATTTTCAAAGGAGAGAAGGTACTCAAATGCACTTAATGCTATGGAGGGGCTAAGGGACAAGGAACATTTTCAGAACCCCTTTACAATAGTTCTCATCTTCTAGTAGCACGTATTCTCATTGATAATGTGTTTTTTGCTCATGTTTTATAGGTTTGATGTCTGAATTATGTTTGGAAGAGGAAGAAGTTGGGGAAAATCACGGGGATTCAGAGGTATCTTATGTGAATTCCAAACTTCAATATCGGTTGTTACCTTTAAAATTATACTTCAGATGTATGTTTTGACTAATCATTGCAATTGAGGTGATGGGATTAGAACAGGAATGTTAGAGTTGGAAGGGACCTGAGAAATAATCTAGTCCTACTCATTTAACACATGAGGAAGCTGAAGCCCAGAGAAGTCAAGTAACTTGCCTATGGTCTCATAACTGTTGAGTGACAGAGGCAAGAATATAATCCAATGGTACTAACTTTCAGGCCATGCACTTCCTACTCCATCCTTTAATGCCTTAACTATTTCAAAATGTATTCAGTCATTTGGACAATCAATCATTGAGTTTAAAAATATCAAAGTACCTCAGAGTGTTGTTCTAGGTATTCAGATATATTGCAGCAGAGTAAGAGACTTTAGGCAAAGATTTGGCATACAACCCTGCTTTCATACTACTTGAGTTGCTTAAATTTAAGTGAAGGGATAGGATATAGACACATATAAGATGATTTTATAGTCCCCTATTAGCCAATTTCAGCCCAACTCATATTCACGGCTGCTGAGTACAATACAAAGGGGAAAGACAGAGTAAGTAGTGATTAATCAGGAAAAGACTTCATCGGCTAAATCATAATTAGGGCTTAATGTTCCCGCCAGATTTTGAGTGGCAGAGAGGAGGGAGGAAAATACTCCAAGTGAGAGGTTCAGCAGAAGGTTAATGAGGATGGTTGCAAAGAATGTCAAGAGTGAGATTTAGCTGTAAGGGATGGCCTATAAAAGGAAATGTAAATCAGAAGGTGTGAGGTAAGGCACTGAATGACAGCTTTAGAATTTGGGATTTGATTTGCATCAAGGTGATTTCTTAAGCAGTCTAATAATATTGTGAAATTTTGTGCTTTAGGAAAACTTTTTGTGATCAGTGCAGAAGATGAACTAAAGGAGAGGAACATCATACGCAACAAAGAGTCATTTCAGTCAGTGTAAGGTGATGACATAAACTGGAGTGACTGTGGAAATAGGAAAGGTTAAACAATCCCTTGTTAATTTTAGAGATTGTTTCAGCAGCACGAAGATTGTTTGTCTACAGGGAGCGAAGTTGATAACTGAGTGTTTAAGGCTGAGGACCTGGAAAGATGTAGATATAACTAACAGACAAAAGGAAGTAAGAAAAAGCTGAGGGGCTAACGTGATGACTGTTTCATATGGTAGTTTTTATGTTTCATATGTTAGTTTTAATGTGTGACTTTTTCCTATCTTAGTTCTCAGGAGACATTTAAATGGATGTGTCTCACAGATTCCTAGAAAGTTGGGAAATTTTTGTTGTGTGATTTAACTAAAATTTTCTGCCATTCCGTCATGAACGTCATCTGGGTATATACATATAATACAACTAGAACAGGTTGCACTGGGCAAGCTTTTGTTGTTGTTCAGTAATTTCAGTCGTGTCTTATTTTTGTGACCCCATTTGGGGTTTTCTTGATAAAGGTGCTTGGAGTGGTTTGCCATTTCCTTCTCCACCTCATTTTACAGATAAGGAAACTGAGGCAAACAGAGTCACACACCTAGGAAGTCTCTGATGCTAGATTTCAACTCATAAAGATGAATCTTCCTGACTTCAAGTACACGCTTCTATTGACGGCACCACCTTTTCTAAAGAGATGATATAGTGGACATTGCTCTGTAAATAACATTTTCTTCTCCCATATTGTTAGCATGTGGGAAATAGTACTTCAAGTGCACTCTAAAGTGTTATTATAGCTGTCCCAGCAATAATATCTTGGCTTAGAATCTTATTATTACCTATGAGTAAGCCATTAGCATACAAAAATGTGAACTCCTGCCCATACCACTACATGATCCATGTTATTTATCTCACCCACAGACAAAAATCAGAAGAGTGAAGATGCTCTTTCGAAAAAAATATTTTATCAAAAAACACTTTATTTTCTGTAGAACTCTCATTTTTTTTAAGTGATAAATTTCACAATTCATCAGCAGAAAGCCTTCAGAGCTGCTTTCTCCAGTGTGCTTGCTAACTATATTGTTATCTTCTCATTTGATAAGCCCACCACTGAAAGTCTCCCCAAAGGATCTGCCCCCTATGTACGTGGAGCCACAAAGGAAACAACACAACATAGTATTTCCACGGGACGGCAGGAAGGTAAGATGATATTATATAGATAGTTCGGTTTGTTTGAAAAAGAAATAAAAGTGTCATCTGGGAGTAGGGGACAGGGGACCAGAAAATGACTCAGCCACCAAATATGTAGGACATAAGGAGGTGCATGAATTCTTTGTGCCAGTAACAGTACTAAGCAGTATCACTGAAGGTTTGCCTGCGAAAATGCTGAAAAAGAGGACATCAAGAAGTAATGCAACAGAAAAAATGCGGAAGGAAACTTATTAGAAGAAGAATGGAAGAAAAGGTCAATGGAAAGAGAGAATAGAAATAGATACATTTTATTAGGAGTGATAGATTGGCTCTAGTAATTGACTCTGTGAATAATCAACCAGCCTTTGCATGGTGGTTAGTTTGAGGAAATAGAATGAGCTCCCTTTCAATTTCTTGAGTGGGTCATGCTGTTGTCTCCCCTATGATACAAAGGGTCAGTGAATACTTAAGAGTCTCACAACCAATGTCAAAAGCAGAGGTGAGTCTCAAGCTCAGGCCTTCCTCATTCCAGGTCTAGCTCTCCATCCCCACATCCCACTGTGCCTTAAACTTCACTGGTCTCCGTTATCTGCTGGCTCTGAAACCTTTGGTTCTTTATTCCATCTGTCCATCAGATAAACTGCAAAGGCCAGAAAATGTGTTACAAATTTCACTTTTAAAAACCGTACATATCTGCCTAATAGGGATTGTCAGTGTTCAGACACTTGGAAGTTTGGAGACGAGATTCTGATGGATGATGACATAAAGTATGAAAGAAGAAAAAAGAGGAGGCAATAGGAAGTGAGAAAAATAAAGATGGCTGGATTGCAAGCATTGAGGGAAAGCAACAAAAGATTCCTTGGCTTCCATAAATTGCTAGGAAGGATATGAGGGCCTCTGTCTACAACGGGAGATCTTTATTACTTATTTTACACAGATACATGTTCCTTCTCCCAGAATTCATTTATTCAGGGCTGGATTGTGATTTTTGTTGTCTTAGTTGCTGCCCAATTTAGCTTCGCTTTCCTGCATATTGCCATCTAGTTACATACACTAAGGGCGTTATTTGTTCTTATTCTGTTTTTGTGTCATGGAGTTTTTTCTCTTGTAATTTTCCTTTAATTTTTACTGAAGCAGTTATGGAAAGACATATTTGAACAGTTGTAGCACCAAGCACCCTAGTACACCCAGGCTGGTGGCTAGATCAGGTTCTGAGATCTGCTTTTCTAAAGGAAAGCAACTCCAAATGGGTTAATAATCTTACTTTAATGAAACAGATATCATTTTCCTAGTCCAGGGGAAAAACTTGGCTCCCTGAGCTTAAGATAATACAATCACAAGCTAGGAGCAGACAAACACTACAGACAGAGAAACAGATCAGCAGACAGACTTCACAGCATTCTAACCATTACGTCCATACCCAGTTAGTTACCAGAGAGGGAAAGACCAACATCTCTGTTTTCAAAGGCTGGGCAGGTGGTGTGTATGGGGCAGCTCAAGGGCTGCCCAGCGTCTCATCTGGCCCCATCACACAAGTCTTCCCATAGAGAGCCCCAAAGCAAAAGCTCATATCAGGGCATATAGAGCCTTCTCCTGGGTCAGAGAATGTTACAACCCTCTTGACTCATTGCTCAATCACAAAGTGACAAGGTGTAGGCACTCCTGACAAAGTAAGCATCCAGCCATAGACCCCAGCTGACCACGTTTAGCCTAATTAGGGGGCAGAGCATACTTTCTAAACAGGGGAGGTTCTCAAATTCACTTAAGCCTATGCAGGGTTTAAGGGGCAGGGATGATCTTCACATTCTGATTACAACAGTTCTCATCTTCTCATTAGCACATATTCTCATTGATAATGTGTTGTGGGCTTATGTTTTATAGATCTGATGTCAGAATTGCCTTTGGAACAGAGAGAAGTTGGGGAATCACGCTACGATTCAGAGGCATCTTATTTTAATTTCCAACTTCAATTACGGTGGTTGCCTTTAAAATTATATTTCAGATGTACTTATTTACTAATCATTGCAATTGAGGTGATGGGATTAGAACAGGAATGTTAGATTTGGAAGGAACCTGAGAAATAATCTAGTCCTACTCATTTAACACAAGAGGAAGCTGAAGCCCAGAGAAGTCAGGAAACTTGCTTATGGTCTCATAACTGTTTAGTGACAGAGGCAAGACTATATGCCTTAGTATATGGCTTTAAGGTTTCCCCATGGAGAGACCTTAATAAACTTTTCTGTTTGGACTTCAGAGCTGTGACTCTTCTGTTCCTGAAAGGTATGCTAGTGGCATTGAGTTGTGCGTGAAGCCAGTTGCCTCTGCTGGTAAGTTAATGCACTCTAAGAGAGAACCCTGATATAAAGTGAGTATCGCTAAAAACGCCATTTGAATATGTTAGAGAAAAATTAAGAAGAAAAAAGGAATATAGGACAAAATGGAATTAAAATAGCAGCTTGAATTCCTTCTCAGAACTTGGGACCTTGAACTGACAACAGTAAGAAATAATTTCAAACAGATAAATTGGAATTTAAAAGTCAATATTCCCATCTTTTCCTTGTTAAGTAAATTTCTGGGGAGGTAGAGATAAGATGGCGGGAAGTAAGTAGTACCTTCTCTAAGCTCCCCAAGAATTTCATCTCTACAAGCTAAAAAGTAAATGTGAGTGAATTTGAGAGGAACAGAACCCATTTGGAGATGGAAAGTGACTCATTCCCAGCCCATAAAAATGGCAACTCAGATCGGGGCAGGGAGAACGTGGAACACACAGGAGGGGAACCAGTGAAAACATGAGGGCAGAGTGCGACAGACTGAGAAGCCCCACCCAGCAGACACAGCCAGCCTGAGGCTTCTGCAGCCTTCTCACCGCAGAGTAGAGGACAAACGCAACTGGGGAGGAGGGAACACCGGGCACATAACAGGGTCAAAGGTTTTTCCTGGGGCTACCAACCACGGCCTGGATGTTTGAAACTACATATCCAAACTTCCAGAAGTCAGAATGGAAAAATAAAATCTAGGTGCTCTGATCTCCCTCCCAGACCCAGAAAAGTCAAGAGGTAAATTCGCCGTCTAGAGTACATACTTGTATAAGTGAAAAGAGTCCCAGGCTTGGAAATCACTGAGGAAGGAGGAAGGGACATTGTATGGAGCCTAAGCTCAGGTGGGTGGAGTCAGCAAGCTCTAACAACAAAAGCCCAGGTGTGTTTTAGAACCACCTGGCCAATCAGCAAACCACAGCCCCACCCTTCTACTTCAGTGAGCCTGCATGAGAAGCAGCCCAGAGAAAGAGGTGGAAACCTGAAACAGACGAGCCCCGGGCTCAGGTAAGGTAACACAGGGGTAACACAGGGGTAACACAGGGGTAACACCGAGAATCCTGGCCCTGGCCTCAGTCCACATACTCAGAGGCCAGAGCTCACTAAGTCAAAAACCAAACTCCTACCTGAGTTGTAGAAGCTCAGTATTCCTGCATACCAGAAGCAGATATCCACTCCCAAAAACTGTGTTTGCAAAGGTGGGGCAGCTCAAGGGCTTCCCAGGGTCTCATCTGGCCCAATCACACAAGTCTTCCCAAAGCAAAATCTCACATAAGGGTATATATAGCCTCCTTCTGGGTCAGAGAATATCAAGACCCTTTTGATGCATTGCTCAGTCACAAAGTAACAAGGTGTGGGCACACCTGACAAAGTAAGCATCCAACCATGGACCCCAGCTGGCCACGTTCAGTCTATTAGGGGGCAGAGTATATTTTCCAAACAGGGGAGTTTCTCAAATTCACTTAAGCCTATGCAGGGTTTAAGGGGCAGGGATGATCTTCACATTCTGATTACAACAGTTCTCATCTTCTCAGTAGCACATATTCTCATTGATAATGTGTTGTAGGCTTATGTTTTATAGATCTGATGTCAGAATTACCTTTGGAACAGGGAGAAGTTGGGGAATCACGCTGGGATTCAGAGGCATCTTATTTTAATTTTCAACTTGAATTACGGTGGTTGCCTTTAAAATTATATTTCAGATGTACTTATTTACTAATCATTGCAATTGAGGTGATGGGATTAGAACAGGACCGTTAGAGTTGGAAGAGACCTGAGAAATAATGCAGTCCTACTAATTTAACAGACAAGGAAGCTGAAGCCCAGAGAAGTCAGGTAACTTGCCTATGGTCTCATAACTGTTTAGTGACCGAGGCAAGAATATATACCTAAGTATATGGCTTTAAGGTTTCCCCATGGAGAGACCTTAATAAACTTTTCTGTTTGGACATCAGAGCTGTGACTCTTCTGTTCCTGAAAGGTACACTACTGGCATTGAGTTGTGTGTCAAAGCAGTTGCCTCTGCTGATAAGTTAATGCACTCTAAGAGGGAACCCTGACATAAAGCGAGTGTCTGCAAAAACGCCATTTGAATATATTAGAGAAAAATTAAGAAGAAAAAAGGAACAATACAGGAAAAAATGGAATTAAAACAGCAACTTGAATTCCTTCTCAGAGCTTGGGACCTTGAACTGACAACAGTAAGAAGTAGTTTCAAGCAGATAAATTGGAATTTAAAAGTCAATATTCCCATCTTTTCCTTGTTAAGAATATTTCTGGGGAGGTGGAACTAAAATGGCGGGAAGGAAGCAGTAGCTTCTCTAAGCTTCCCAAGAATTTCATCGCTACAAGCTAAAAAGTAAATATGATCTGATTTCAGAGGGACAGAACCCATTTGGCGACAGAGAGTGACAGATTCCCAGCCCAGGAAAGTGCCAATTCAGGTCAGGGCAGGGAGAACTCAGAGCACACAGGAGTGGCAACAGCGTGGACTGAGAAGCCCCACCCAGTAAACTCACCCATTCAGAGGCTTTTGTAGCCTTTTCACCACAGAGTGGAGGGCCAACAGAACTGGGTAGGAGGGAATGTGGGACACATTGCAGGCTCAGCGGTTTTTCCTAGGGCTACCAACCCCGGGCCTGGATTTTTGAAAATACATATCCAATCTTCCAGAAGGCAGAATAGAAAAATAAAATCTAGGTGCTCTGATCCCCTTCCCTGACCCAGAAAAGTCAAGAGGTAAATTCCCAATCTAGAGTACATTCTTGCATAAATATAAACAGCCCCAGGGTTGGAAATCACTGTGGAAGGGGGAAGGGACATTGTATGGAGCCTAAGCCCAGGTGGGTGGAGCCAGCAAGTTCTAACAACAAAAGCCCAGGTGTGCTTTAGAACCACCTGGCCAATCAGCAAACTACAGTCCCGCCCTTCTACTACAGTGAGCCTGCCTGAGGAGAAGCCCACAGAAACAGGTGGAAACCTGAAGGAGTCGGACCCTCCTGCCCCCATCAGTTACTAAGTGAGCCTCAGGTAACTCAGGGGTAACACCGAGAATCCTGGCCCTGGCCTCAGTCCACATACTCAGAGGCCACAGCTCACTAAGTCAACAACCAAACTCCTACCTCCCTGCCTGAGCAGCTCAGTACTCCTACACCTCAGAAGGAGATATCCACTCTCAAAAACTCTGTGTTTGCAAAGGTGGGGCAGCTCAAGGGCTGCCCAGGGTCTCATCTGGCCCAATCACACAAGTCTTCCCAAAGCAAGCCCCAAAGCAAAAGCTCACATATGGGTATATATAGCCTCCTCCTTGGTTAGAGAATGTCAAGACTTTTTGACCCATTGCTGAATAACAAAGTGACAAGGTGTGGGCATTCCTGACAAAGTAAGCATCCAGCCACAGACCCCAGCTGACCACGTTCAGCCTATTAGGGGGCAGAACATATTTTCCAAACAGGGGAATTTCTCAAATTCACTTAAGCCTATCCAGGGGCTAAGGGGCAGGCAATATATTCAGATTCCCATTACAGCAGTTCTCATCTTCTCAGTAGCACATATTCTCATTGATAATGTGCTCTGGTCTTATGTTTTATAGATTTGATGTTAGAATTGCCTTTGGAACAGGAAGAAGTTGGGGAATCATGCTGGGATTCAGAGGCATCTTATTTTAATTTCCAACTTGAATTAAGGTGGGTGCCTTTAAAATTATATTTCAGACATACTTATTTACTAATCATTGCAATTGAGATGATGGGATTAGAACAGGAATGTTAGAGTTGGAAGGGACCTGAGAAATAATTTAGTCCTACTCATTTAACACATGAGGAAGCTGAAGCCCAGAGAAGTCAGGTAATTTTCTTATGGTCTCATAACTGTTTAGTGACAGAGACAAGAATATATGCCTTAGTATATGGCTTTAAGGTTTCCCCATGGAGAGACCTTAATGAACTTTTCTGTTTGGATGTCAGAGCTGTGACTCTTCTGTTCATGAAAGGTACACTCCTGGCCTTGAGTTGTGTGTCAAACCGGTTGCCTCTGCTGGTAAGTTAATGCACTCTAAGAGAGAACCCTGACATAAAGCGAGTGTCTGCAAAAACGACATTTGATATGTTAGAGAACAATTAAGAAGAAAAAAGGAACAATATAGGAAAAAATGGAATTAAAAAAGCAACTTGAATTCCTTCTCAGAGCTTGGGACCTTTCTTACTGTTGTCATTAAGTAAGAAATAATTTCAAACAGATAAATTGACAACAGTAAGAAATAATTTCAAACAGATAAATTGGAATTTAAAAGTCAATGTTCCC
>JAQQSV010014340.1:0-12312 GCA_028646515.1 Pseudochirops corinnae
CCCCCCCCAAAACTCATTGAGTCAAAGAGCTGTCTACCCCAAGCATATGAAGACTTCCTCTTGTAGCTGAGAAAAGTTTGTTCCAAGGGTGATGAAAGTGACTAAAGCAGGTTCTGTGGAGCACTTAGAGATTGTTCAGATGCTGAAGATACCAAGGTCATCCATTTCATCCCATGCCATCACCAGTTGTCTTGATTTTTGTCTTGCCACTGGATTTTGATATCTCTGGAAGAGAATGAAGCTGATGACTTTGTAACTCTGCCTCATTTAAAACCAATTCATGTACAAGTCAAGACATCACCCTCATGATATAATTTGTCCACTTTGAAAAAGAAGGATAAATAACATTACATTCTTAATTATGCGCTCTACTAGGATTTAGATATAAAGGCAAAAATAAATTAATCTCTCTCTGCTCCTTTCTTCAAGATGCTTATATTTTACTAAGAGGAGGAAATGGAGAGGAGCTCATGCCTCTTTCTCTCCTTCTTTCTGTCTCTGTCTCTCCATATGTATGTATATCTAATGTAAGTATCCATACAAATATAGTGTATGTTTTCAATATATGATATATGATGTGTGTGCATACACACACAATCATACTCATTGAGTAATATTGGTGGGGGGAAAACTAAAAGTTTGGATACATGGCAATATAATATACAAAAATCAATGTATGAATGAATAAAAATGAGATGTGATAATTCCTGACCTGTAATCTACAAATAACAATGGATTAAAAAAAAAAACAAATTTAATTCCATTTGGCAATTATCTGCTTAGTGTCTTGTATGTACAGTACACTGTGCCAGATCCTTAGCATAAAAAGGTGAAAAGTGAGAAGTATGTGGACCCTTAATAAGCTTATACTCTAAGAGAGATACAGGGTATAAACACAGATATTGATGATGCAAGCAATATGATAAATACATGGGAAAAGGTAAACAGAGAGTTAAAAGTAAGAAGGAAATTATATATGCATATGTATGTATGTATTATGAATGTATATACACATATTTGAAGACCTATAATATAGCTAAATTGGAGAATAGTGTTACCATAGCTAATATAGAGGAAATATGTAGGAGGAAAAGATATTGTGGGATCTGTGGAATGTGTTGGATGTCTTGATTTTTAATGTTCTCAGTGAAAATAAATAGCAGGCAGTTGAAGATGAAGCCTGGAACATGTGGGAGAGAGAGTACATAGGTGATAAAAATGAATTTGGGAGTCATGCACAGAGGTGGCAACTGAATCCATAAGAATGGATGGAAGGGAGTGTCTTTTCTAATTCTACTTTTTCCCCCCACTTTAAACAGACATCATTGCTGGATATATAGAATAGAAACTTGAAACAATTCAATTATCCAAATAATTTAGGTAAATAAAACAAAATGTTGCCTTGAATGAATTTATTTTTCAGAAAAAAATCAATTTAAACAGTTATTACATCTATAACTCCCTCATGTCCACTTCACAATTTATATGCAGTTTATATAATGAAGTGAAAGTTTCTGCCCACACTTCCTCCTCTTCCCTTTGTGTGCCGTGGCCTCATGGGTATTATCGAAAGCTATTAATCAACCATGTTTATACATTCAGTTTGTTTAGGTGAACCCAAGCTATGCCTTATTTTTATAAAATTCAAACCTTAACATATTGAGTTCCTACTACATGCAAAGCACTGTGTTATTCACCTCTCAAAACTCTTTTCTCAGTCATACTATATTTTAAGCTAAGAAAAAATATCCAGAAAGTATGGCCAAAAGGCAATCAAACTGGGCATACTCTTTTATCCAGGAACACCGCACATTAAAAAAAAAAAAATAGCAGTTCTTTTTTTTTTCTTTATGGTGACAAAGAATTGGAAATTGATGGGTTGTCTATCAATTGGGGAATGACTAAACAAATTGTGGTATATGAATGTAATAGAATACTATCATATGGTAAGAACTGATGAACAGGCATATTTCAGGAAAAACCTGAAAAGGCTTACATGAACTGATGCTGAGTGAAGTGAGCAGAACCAGGAGAACATTGTACACAGTATCTGCAACATTGTGCAGTGATCTACTCTGAACAATTTGGCTCTTTTCAGCAATACAATGGCCCAAGACATTCCTAAAGACTCCTGATGCAAAATGCTATCTACATCCAGAGAAAGAACTGATGCAGTCTCAGTGCAGATTGAAGCATATTATTTCAACTTTTTCTTTTTTCTTTTGGCTCTTTTGGCCTCTTTCTTCTTTCACAACATGATTAATATGGAAATACATTTCACATGATCGCACATACATAACCTATATCAAATTGCTTAACATGGTGAGGAAGGGAAGGAGATAATCTGGAACTCAAATAAAAAATAAAAGAATGTTAAAAATTGTCTTTACATGTAAATTGAAAAAAATAAAATATTATTTAAAAAAATACCCCCAGGTACATTTTTGAGTGACAACTACATTAGGATAATGGGATTCATCTCTGATATGAGGGAATGCTGTTCTTTCCCTTGGGAACTCACTTAAAATATCATGAGGAGAAGATAGGGTCTGGGTGTTGGGGACAGACTTCATTTTAGGAAGTTGCCATATTGTGTGGAATCTTTAAGCGTGCTCCAAAAGACTGGCAGTAAATAGTCCCTCATAAACAAGCTATGAAAGCGGAAAATGTGGCTTCTTTTTATTATAACATATGGAGATAATGTAACAAAATATGGGTAGTTAAACAGCTACAGTTTTGAAGCTTAAAGGAAATGATAATTTATGAAATAGACCCAAATTGCCTTTCCTTGAGAAATAAATACATAATAGGCTGGAGAAAGTAAGCTCTCTATCATCTCAAATATTCTAGATTTTTAGGATTCTATGGTTAGTTTGTATTTTTCATTACTTTATAGCATCACACTGCCAAATGGCCAGTTTTTGGTAAGACAACATTTCTTTTATATATCAAAATGCTAAATTTTTTAGCCAGATTTCCTGTTAGTGTAAAGCAATCCCTGCCCTGCCCCCTCTCCATTAGATACTAACAAATATGATGCAGATGTTAAAAAGTCTTTGCATAAGTCTTCATTGTTCTGGTATTCTTTTTTAGTTAAAAAGTGGGAGATAATGACAGAAAAAGAAAAGACAAAAGGGGCAGACAGCTAAAATCAGTGGTATCTACTGCCAAAAAGAATTATAATAGTTGATGTCTGGCAGAGACAGTCATCTGAAAATGGTCAGTGGCTACAGAGGGCTGGCTCTAACACATCCAATTGCACATTGCACTTTCATTAAGTCTCTGAAAGGGCAACATCTTAAACTATACTATTATGGAGGCATTTTTATCTTTGTTTTATTTTATACGAGGATTATCTAAATTTTCTCCTTTGAAAATGCCCTTTAAAATTATCATTACAATATAGGCCCACTTTTAACCTATGACAGAGGGAGATATAAACAATAAAATTGCGGAATGACTTCAGACAGATACATATCCCATGAAAAGTTTTATGATGCACTAAAAGGAAGCTTCCAGTAACTGTGTAGGATTTGCTGGATGATCCAGAAACAGTCCTCCAAGAAGCTGGAAGCTTAAAAGAAGAAAATGGGGGTGAAACAGATTCACGTTCCAGAGAGCATTTGTGTACCAAAGTAACTTCTTATATGCATCAAAATTCTTATAAGCCAATACAGAGATATACTATAATCATTCCCTAAAGAATGGTGTCTCTTCTCATTGACGTAACAATCTCCTACAGCACTGCTTCCCATGTAATAGGTGCTCAGTATGCCTTGGTGGATTGCTTGAATCTCCTTTTCAGCACCAGACTTCTCTTCTCTCACTTGTTTATATGTGTTTGTGTCACAAGTCATGCCAACAGCATACTGACAAGCCTGTCAAATATTTAGATGATGTGAGATTTGGGAAAGATGCTAAGGAATTCATGGTAATTATTATAATTAAATGAAGGCTCATACAGGGCTGGGAAATAAATTTTATGAAGGACTTTGACATACTGATCAGCTTCTAGAAGACAGCAAGTAAGATACTGATGAGTTCTGAGATATTGGAAGCCATACAAGAATTTATCAAATCAATTGATATTAGGTAGGAGAATAAGAGATTGAGAGAAGACTAAATAGAAGATTTGAGGTGTTGTAGTGTAGAAGAGAGAACCCACAAGTTCTAATTATTTCTAAAGAGAAATAATGTATTGGAAGCTATAGAGAGGAAGGATTCATTTAAATAAGAAAACTTCCTAACAATTCGAACTTTGCTCAAGTAGAAATAGCTGCCTCAGGCAGTAGTTCATCCCCCCTGCTTTAGAATGTTGTCCAAAATCTGGACAACCCATTTTTGCCAATATTGTAAAGGAATTATATGTGTGTGTGTGGGGGGGGGGGGGCGGGCTGTTAGACTAAATAATTCCTGATCTTCCCTCCAAATGTGAAATTTTTTATTCACATAAAGACAAAGATATTGAGACCCAATGCCAAGAGGAAATTTAGGCAGTAGGGAATTTGAGAAAGGCCTGATCATGTCATTTCACATAATAGTTGACTAATGAGAAGGGGGAATTGGCCATTGCACAGATCTTGACTGACTTTTTGAAGAGAAACCTGGAATATGCAGAAATACGAAGAGGTGGAGGTGTAAATGGTAGGGAAAGAAAGAAGCAAGAAAAGGACTTTGGGGGAGAGTTAAGTGACTTGTAAAAGTTAATCCATGTACATAATTTGTGCCAATGGTCTCCTATTCAGTGACCTGTAGACAGAAAAATTAGACCTAGGTTACATGACCAATAGATAGTTACTCCAATTTAAAACATTTTTAAATCATGCCAAAATAGGAAGGATACAAAGAAATAAAAGAATTTCAAATGTCTCCATAGATTAGGACACCAAGAACATAAATAAAGAATTCAATGAACAGCAGGGAAGGCTAATACCTAACTCCTAAAATGATGGTTTGACCCTCTGTCCTGCTGCCCAGCAGGCTATATCAGAAGGCTGCACACGGGATTGAAACAGAAGGAAAAATAAAGGGATTTCTTTCTAAATGTATGCCAGTAGACAAATGTGAAAACAGAAGACAAATAGAAGTGATGGTGAACAAATAGGCCTGAAACATCATAGATTAATACTTGCAACAAACTACCATCAGATGAATAAATGTTTTGTGGAACTAAATATCAAAAAAGAAATCACATAAAAAAAGGAAAAGAAAGGGAGAATATAGAAAGGAATATATTATGTACTCTCATCAGGTAAAAGATTAATAATGAAGGGAAAATAACTGGAAAAAGAGAACCTACAGGAGAATGGATGCAATGGCGAAAAGGACAGATTGAAACATGAGGAGAAAAATAGGGAAATCTTGTTTCAATGGTGTGAGAGGAAACATTGATGAATGCTTCCCCTGTGGAAAAAAGATATTTTATAAAGAGAGAAGGGTTCATTAAAATGACCACAACACAAAAACTATTTAGACTAGGGCATATAAAATAAGTCTTTTAATTCCATGAGGAATATAGCCTCTAAAAGGAACAATTAGATGTAAGGACCATCCATGATTCAAAGATTAAAAGTTGGGAATTGGAAAAATGGGAAGACAAATAACGAAAAGAATAAGGGAAAGAATTTTTTATTTTGGAAAGGTCAGAAAATGAAATAAAAAAGCTAACAAACAAAAGAAGCTGAAAATGAAGAGAAGATTTTACTTGATTACTTAACTGAGCGGAAAAAGAAAGAGGTGTCAATAGTAACTAGATAAAAGGAAGAAGGAAAAAGGAATTAATAAGTTAAGCAAAACTCAAAAACCAGAAAAAGGGGTAACGAATAGAAAGGAATTGAAGATGAAGATAAGAGAAGTTATGGGAAAAGGACCATCTTAAAATAGATTAAGGTAAAATAACTGAAAAAGTATATTGTTGTGTTTCAGAAGAAGAGGGAAAAAAATCCTAATGGGGATGGGAGAGAAATCATTACAGACAAATGAAGGAAAATAGAAACCTAACACGTAACTTTACATGTGAATGTATTAATTGACCCAGTAATAAAGAAAATAGAAACAGATTACATAAGAAAGCAAAACTCAGAACAAGAAGCATATTCTAAAGATATACAGAATAAAAATGAATGTCTGGGAAAACATACTATGAATCCACTGAATCAAAAAGAAAAGCTGCAATCATCCTATTAGATATAGTAAAATCATTAACAACAGATAAAGAAATAAAGAAGGAAATAACATTATACAAAATGTAATCATAACCAACAAACTAATATCAACACTAAACTTATGTGCTCCAATTATCTTAGCATCTAGATACATAAAATAAACATTAACTATAAGAAGATTAATACAATATTAATGTTAATAACATAAATATAACACTACTGGGGAATTCAACATTTCCCTCAGTTTGAACAAAGATTAACAAGGATAAATAAAAGAGAAAAATACAGCATTGCACACATTTTTGAGGAATATAGAACTAAAAGACTTTTGATATCTAAATGAGAGTGCTAAATATATTTGCATATATAATATGTATTTTAGCACCATATGGAAATTTTCTAAAAATTTACTGTTAGGGTACAACGATGCACACAAAAATGAACAGCTAACATATTAAGCAAATTCTTTACAGATCTCAATAAAATATAACCAGTTCAAGAGCACAAATGAAAGACACAAACCCAAATGGAGACTCAACAATGAAAAATGACTAATAAGTTTGTCGAAGAGGAAAATATAGAAACAACACACAATCAATTGGATATGGAAGTCTATCTTACCCTACAGGAAAGTGGGGGGAAGTGTAGAAGGGGGAAGGGTGATAGAAGGGAGGGTAGATTGGAGAAGGAGATTATCAGAAGCAGACACATTTGAGGAGGGACAGGGTCAAAGGAGAGAATAGAATAAATGGGGGCTGCGATAGGAGGGAGGGAAATATAGTTAGTCTTTCACAACATGACTATTATGGAAGTGTTTTTTATGAGTACACATGTAAAACCTATATCAAATTGCTTGCCTTCTCAATGAGGGTGGGTGGGGAAGGAAAAAGGGGTAATGGTATTGGAAATTTGAAAATCTTCCCTGCCCCTTAATAAGCTTAAGGGAATTTGAAGAATTTCCCTGCTTAGAAAGTATACTCTTTCCCCTAATATGTTGAATGTAGTCACATGGACCCTGTGGTGAGAGGTGAAAGGTGGAGCAGAGCCCACAGGAAACTGGGAGACAGAGCAATTAGATGGTGGAATGAGAGGAGATGGCAGACAAGCAGACAGACTTGTGAGTAAATGTTGGTTTGTGGGAAGGCTAAAGGATGCTGTAGCTCTCTGTGCTATTGTGGCTTATTAACTTCTTTGCTATTATGATGGGATTGACTTACTGGTTTGGGGCTTCAGTTTTCTGGTGTCTGAATAAATGTTTTGCTTCTGTCTTTTATAGAGAGACTCTGTTATATTTTGTGATTGAGCACCATGTGGGTATATTTATAGTAACCGTGGGTGCTATGAATATTGCATTGATGCTAACAAGGGAGAGAATTTGGAACTCAAAATTTGGAAATGAATGTCAAAAATTATTTTTACATGTAACTGGGAAATAAGATATACAGACAATGAGGCATAGAAATCTATCTTGCCCTATAGAATAATAGAAGGGAAAAAGATAACAGAAAGGCGTGGGGGATAATACAAGGGAGGGAAGACTAGTGGAAGGGGTAATCAAAATGCATTCTTTCTTGGGTTTCGGGGAGGAGGGAGATGGAGAGTAAACTGGAACTTAAGATTTTGTGCAAGTGAATGTTGAAACTAAAAATAAATTAAAAAAAATAAACAGAAATTCATTTAAAATATAGAAAACTTGTAATTATGAAAATTAAAATAATAATAATTAAATGACATACCACTATTTCTGAGGTGCAGCTACAGTAGTATTTTAGGGGAAATCACAACCCTGTAAACCTATATTAACAAAATAGAAAAAAAAATTAATGAACTAAATATTCATTAAAAAGTAGAAAGCCAGGGGCAGCTAGGTGGCACAGTGAATAAAGCACCAGCTATGAATTCAGGAGGACTTGAGTTCAAATCCAGCCTCAGACACTTAACACTTACTAGCCATGTGACCTTGGGCAAGTCACTTAACCCCAATTGCCCTGCCTTCCCCCCTCCAAAAAAATAGAAAGGAAACAAATAAGGAAACCTAAAATAAGCTCCCCCCAAAGATATTAAAGATATGAACAGGTAAATAGGAAACTCAAAGCCCTATAAAAATCATGAAAAATAAAAGCTGATTCTTTGAAAAAGACAAATGTAACTGAAAAACTTCTTGTCAATCTTATTAAAAAGAAAGGAACAGAAAATCAAATCAAGAAAATATCAAATAAAGGGGAAATCATGCCAAAACCATAAGTAACAAAAGAATGAGAAGTTTCTATATACTATTACATGCTAACAAAACTGAGAACACAAAAGTAATATAAGCATACTTTCAAAACTATGAAATATTCCAAAGTAACAAAAGACCTGATCCAATCTCAGAAAAAGAAATAAAAGTAGATAGAAATGAACTACAAAAAAAAGAAAGAAAAGAAAAAAAAGTCACCAGGCTTGATGAATTCAACATCAACAAAACATTCAAAGAAAAATTAGTACAAATACTATACATATTATTCTCAAAAATTGAGAGAGTACCCTACTAGATTCTTTTCATGAGATAATAAATCACTTATACCTAAATCAATGAAGGATAAAACACAGAATAACTATAGACCAATATTATTATTGAATTCAAAAATTGTTAATGAAGTCTTCTTAGACTAAAGTAATTCATCCAAGATAATATTCATCCTTAGTAAGTTGGATTTATACAAGGCATACAAGGATTATTCAACTTAGGAAAATAATGAAGAAAATGCCATATAAAAATGAATACATTTAAAACCACTTGTTAATCTAAATACATGCAGAAAAAGCCTTTGATGAAGTCTAAAAATTCATTTACGCTAAAATTTCTCCAAAATATCAGCAATCTGACTTTTGATTTTAATATGAATGTAACCAAAAGGATTTATGATTTCCTGGGAACTGGGAAATCCCTCTATTATCTATTGATAGAAAGTTGTTATTTAGAAAATAAGCCTTTGAACTTTGCTTGAGGTAGAGACTCTACATGTCCAATTTTTTGTTGTCTTGCCATCACTATCTTCACAGTCTTTCCTATATGTATGTTTATTTTTTCTGCTTACTCAGATACCACCCTGGTTGAAATCCTCAACATCTCTTACTTGGACTATTTAAAAAAAAAATTGTAGTAAGTGTCTCTGTCTCAATTCTTTCTCCAATTTAATTTGTTAAAATCATTTTCCTAAAGCAACTTTAACTATTTCACCTCCACTCAATAAACTTTAATAGTTTTGTAATCCCTCCACTATCAAATATAAAATCATCTTTGGCATTTAGAGCATTTCACTACTTGACCTGGCCTACTTGTACAGTCTCATTACATTTTGCTGACCTCTCCCTAGTCTTTGATTTAATACACTGGTCTATGTGCCTTTTCATTCGCATAACACTCTATTTTTAGGTTCAGTGATATTTCTTTGATTGTCCCTTAGCCCAGGAATCCTCTACTGCTCTCCCTCCTTCTATTTCTGGTTTCCTTGACTTTCTTCAACCAAAAGATCAAATATCACCTTTTAGAAGAGGCCTGTATTATTGCTTCCCTCACTGTCTCCCCAATGCCTTCTTTCTCTCATTACCTGTCATTTCCACTGAACACACGCATTAGTACTTAGTTGTTTGATTCAGTTCAATTCAGTAAACATTTACTATGCACCTACTCTATACCAGACATTGTATTAAGTTCTGAGGATACAAAACAGAGGGAAAACTCTTATCTCAAAAACTGAGACAGGAGAGTATCAAGGAGGAGAGTAATTAGTAGTGTCAAAGGCTGTGGAGAGGTCAAGGAGAATGAAGATTGAGAAAAGGTTGTTGGATTTGGCAGCTGAAAGATCATTGGAAACTTTGGAATGAGAAGTTTCGATGGAATAATAAAGTCAGAAGCTGGATTGTAAAGTATAAAAAGAGTAAGAGGAGAGAAAGTGGAGGCAGCATTTGAGGAATCTAATTACAAACAGCAAAGGAGAAATAGAATGATAGCAGAGATGGAAGGATCAAGTGAAGTTCTTTTTTTTCATATTGTCTCATTCTTAGACTGTTAGCTTTTTGAGAAAAAGAATGGTATTTTTAAAAACTTTCTTTATATCCCCAGTGCTTAGTCCAGTGCCTAGAACATAACAGTCACTTAACTAAGGCTTAATAAATTGACATCCAAATGTTCTACAACTAGTATATGTTAGAGGGTAGATTTGAAACCAGATGTTCCTGATTTCTAGTTCAATCTTCTATCTGCTCTCAATGCTATTCCTTTTGTATCAATTAAAATTTTTAATTAAAAAAATAATATTGGACATAGGTACAAAGTCTAATTGTTTTTCCTCCCTTTTGTCAGGCGTATGTCAT
Source organism: Pseudochirops corinnae (assembly GCA_028646515.1). Classification (NCBI taxonomy): domain Eukaryota; kingdom Metazoa; phylum Chordata; class Mammalia; order Diprotodontia; family Pseudocheiridae; genus Pseudochirops; species Pseudochirops corinnae. The sequence goes on from JAQQSV010014340.1 coordinate 10,524, forward strand.
AATGTTTTCTGGGACATCATTTTTATATACATAAAATTTTAAACATGTTCTAAAACCTGTATGTTCTAATCTGCAACCTGTTGGGGGAAAAAAAAAGTTGAGTAGTTTTTTTTTTTTTATCAGAATAGAGAAATTTTAGTTTTTTCTTCTCTCTGTAAAAGAAAAATATTACAAGTGACATACATAAAATGGTTTATTGGGACTATTGTTATTAAAGCACTACCTTGCATAAAACATTTTCTCCTTTCTCTCTCTTCTTATTTCACTTAAAATACGGGTGAAGGAAGTTCTTAACTTGCCATGCCATAGTCTTGTATATTCATAGTTTTCAGAAATTGGGATACTTACATTTTTGTGCTTTTTTTTGAAGTTCACAAAATGTGGACTAAACAAAATTCTGTTTACTTTTCTGATCATAATGTCTTCCACACACAATGTTACCTCCTCACTGAAAATGAATTTGCACTTTTCTTTAGGAATTTTAATTTATTCTTGAGCATATACATAAAATTCACCCTCTAAAATATAACATATCAGTAGGCTAACAGAATGACCACAAAAGCAATTCATCCTTTCAAAGAGCAACAAATCTTTAACTAGAGTAATATGTCCCTGTGAATAACTGAGACCAAGGTGGGATATCCTTTTATGATGACATACTACAGTAAATTGGAAAAACAATATCATGAAACGATCTTTATAATTTTTTGATAGGTATCTCTAATTTTTGTTGTAATTCTTTCAGGGAATAATTCAAGTATGTGTCTCCCATGGCTTTGGCAATAAGACAGTAAAGAGGAGCTAATTGGGCACGTGTCTGAGATGGAGATACCTCATTGGTAAAATGACAGGTTTGGACTAATTGAACTCTATGGTTTTTTTCTATATCTATGAAGTATACTATTCTATAATACATTTCTGTGCTCAAAACCCAAAATGAATCATTTTGATAATTACCACCTTAATATCTAATAATATCAAGAAATATCCAATATTAAGCATAACCTGAGAATTTTGATATAAAATACTCAATTCATATAAAATGCCATATGAATATTAAAATATCTATCTAATGCAGTGACTTAATCTGGGATTCATAGGTTCACAAATAGATTTCAGTGGGTCCATGAACTTGGATGGGGGAAAATGCATCTTTATTTCAATATAATTGTTTTCTTTGTAGTCATATTTTAGTATTTTTTTGCATTAAAAAAAAAAACAGTAGTTTGAGAAGGGATCCATAAGCTTAACTAGATGGAAAATTGGGTATTTGACAGAAAGAAAGGTTAAGAACCCTTAATTTAATGCTTTTAGAGTCAATGCATAGAATATTATTTTACACATAACCAAAGCTCAATTTAAAAAAATAGGAAGGTATGTTCATGTTTTCATCTTAGACTTCAAAATTCTAGATATTAATATTTGACGGCTCTCATAAGGCATACATATTGTATGTAAATAAATATTTATATATATGTACACATTCAGATAATGAGTTGTTACAACAACATATACGTGTTTGTTTATATAACCACATATATCTATATCTATATATATATATATATATATGAGTTTTTAACAAGAATATACACATGTATGTTACAGTAAAGTTTGCAATCTTTTTGTTTCTTAGAAGTTTTTTAATATAATGGACTTTCATCATCCCATCACCTGCCATCATCTTGTGCTTGGACCTTGTTATATGTCATTTCATAATTTCTTTTTTTTTCTTTTTTTTTAAATTTTTTATTTGTTTACTCATTTACTTTTAATTTACAAGATTCAGTTC
>JAQQSV010014341.1:0-12312 GCA_028646515.1 Pseudochirops corinnae
TTCTCTTCCCAATTTTTCCTCCACTTCTCTTATTTGGTTTTCAAAATCCTTCTTAAGCTGCTCTATGGCTTGTAACAAGTCTACATTTTTCTTGGAAGCTTTTGGTGCGGGAGTTTTGACTGTATCGTCTTCCTCACATTCCATGCTTTGATCCTTTTTGTGCCCAAAAAAGGAATCTAAAGCTGCATTGCTGGGCTTGCTTTGCTTCCTTTGCCTACTCATGTTGCCAGTCAATTACTTGACTTTTAGGTTCCGTAGAACTCTGCTTTCAGAGGAGAGAGCTCTGTTCCAAATTGCTGGAGTTTTTGCAGCTACCAGAGGTATTAGGAGGCCACCATTTCTGCAGCCTCTATCAGCTCTGGCTTATGGAAAATGCACCTCAGGACCACCACCCAAGACTGGGATCCCAATCTAGGCAGCTCAAGGCAAGAGCACTTAGCCTCTGAATGATCACTTGGTCCTCCTGCAATCTGCAGGCTTGGAGCTTCTGAGGCAGCCATGTGGAGGTGCCTGTAGTGCCACCACTTTAGCCTCTTCTAGCCCTGGACAGTGGGTGGGACCCTCTCCCCTGAATTTATCGAAGTTCCACTGACCTTTCACTTAGTCCTTGTTTCTTATGGGTTGGTAATTCTGGAAAATGCCACAGCTGCCAGTGATTCACGTTCCAGCAACGGCTTGTTCTGGCAGCCCCAAGGCTCCAGCCATGGGTTCATGTGGTGCTGGTCTGGGCTCCCAGTGAACCCCTTCCCATCTGCCTGCTGGACTGCCTTCAGCAGGTGCTTTGTTACTCTGTCATTTTGTGAGTTCTGGAGCTTTAAAATTTGTTTAGAGTCATATTTTATAGGTATTTGAAGTGGTTATGGGTAGAGCTGCAGAGTTTTGCTGCTTCTATGCCATCATCTTGTCCGCCTGAACCATCTTTTAAGAATGACTCGGAAATGTGGCCATCTTTCATCAGCCAAAGGGAATGTCCGTTTTCATCTACCAGAGAAAGTTGTTCATATTTTGTACAAGGAATGTCATGTGTTAACACTTTGCTAATACTTTAATAGCTCTCAGGTATTATTACAACAGTCAACTGGTCTCAAACCTGTGAATGACCAGAAATGAACAAAGCAGGCTAAAGACAGAAGAGTCAGAAGTCACACAGAAGCATAATTTTAAAGTAAGGAAAACAGGTTTGCAAACCAAAGTCCCTCTGAAGGTTTGTGGCTTGTGGCAGGGGTAGGGCTTTTATACATGAACATAGAAAAAAGTAGGACTCAACACAGCCTTGAGTAAACATTTCCCAAGGTTGACATTTCTTGGGACAATACAGGTATTCTTGAATCCTGTGGGAAGAGTCCCCAAGTTATTAGAATCATTGAGCCTTGTGATTGTCTTAAGTCTTATGTGTGGTTAAGCTTTTGTTCAGTGGGGTACAGAACCAGAGTTAGCATGGTGGGAATAGAAGTACAGCATCTATTTTAGTTCCCTTAACAGTTACAAGCATGGGGATTGTACAGAGTATAAGATTTGATTGATAACTTTCTGCTGCAGCATTCCAGCTATAGCTCTATTTTTCAGGCCAAGATCTCCTGGGAAGTAGGTGAACTCCAACAAATCTTAATAGTTATTGATTAACATAAAAATCATAAATCCCTCAGTGAACACCAGGTGCTGGTCAAAGCAACACATTTTACCAAAGGATGAGATCATCCAGAGGGTGAGCTCAAAAGAGTGTGCTCAGGGTACAAACTGCTTGCTGGGTCTTAGCTCTGGAAAACAGGGTGTCTCCAAATATCTTGACACAACTAAGCTGGAGATAGAAAAAAAGAAATCAAATGTCCTTTCCCTTATGTAAGATTTGATAAAATAAGGGGTCAGGTGGATGCAGTAAAATTGTTTTAAGGAAATTCATGGAGGACAACAGATTCATTTGGGAGAGGTTCAGAAAAGTATGATCAGAAGCAGAGATTAACTGAGTTTGGCCTTGATGGAAAAGAGGCAAATCAGCACTTGGAGGTATGAATGGAATGTGTTCTTAAGTTGTAAATGTATATCTGAGTGAGCACGGAATGAGGACAGGGAATATAGCTAGTTCGCCAAAAAGAGATAAATTAAGGGGAAAGGCAATGGTGTGAAATAAGGTAGGTTGAAGTTTTAAGACTGTAAATTCAAAGCTAGCTTAGAAGCTATCCTAGTGTAATCACTTCATCTTATTATTGCTAGTTATTATCAAATATATTACACAATTGGAATTTATTTGAATGTATAGTGTAATATATAGGTACAAATCATGTTTTCACTTATTTCCTAATTTTCCCCCAATACATTTATGAAGTAATAATTGCTTTTCCAAGTGCTTATTTTCTATAGTTTTATCAAAGACACATCTCTGTATATATGTGGTTTAGAGTACATCTGATATATCAATTTCATTGAATTAATCAACTTCTCTTCATTTTGTCCAGCATGAGATAGTTGGGTTTTTTTTTTTTATGATGATTGCTTTGAAGTTTGGTAGTATAAAACTATCTTCCTCACCTTCTTCTCTTCAATATGTGCCTTGATACTCTTTCCTGCTTGTTTTTCTGTATAAATTTCAAGATGGAATTTTTTTTACATATTTAAGTTAATTTGGAAATTATTTTCAATTGTACTCTATTACTCTGACCATCTGTGCTCAATGAATGTGACTTTGGTCATTTTAAGAAATTTCCTTATTTTAATTATTTTATTTTTATAGATGCCCTTTTAGATAAGCATATACATTCTTATGCTGGCTAATTCCATTACACTATATCATTTTTGTTCTTAATGTGAATTGATGTTTCTTTTTTGAATTGTTTTATGGATTCTTTTTTGCAAGTTAATCTCATATTGTAAGTAATTTTATTATATGCTTGACTGAGCACATGTGTAGCCTATTGGAAAAATATGTTGACTACTAAAAATATGCTGTGTTTTAAAGACACATTTTCTACTGAATCTTCATCACTAAGAAATGCATTCTGAGTAATTCTCAGCATTAGTAATAATAATAATAATAATAATAATAATAATAGCTTTATATAACACTTTAAGATTTGCAAGGTACTTTATTAACTCATTTGATTCTCACAAAAATCCTGTTAGATATTTATCATTGCCATTTCATAGATGAGCAAACTGAAGAGGTGAAGTAAATTAATTGCCCATTGTCACAAAGCTAGTAAGTGACTGATACCCGATTCAAATTCAGTTCTTTCTAAGTCCAATGCCCTATGTACTATACCACCTAGCTGCCATTAGTGATGGATTTGCATTCATTCTACTAGTCCTCTGTTTCTTAAAAATATTCCTTTGAGCAATAATATAAATTTGCATACCATCTATATCTGTGAATATTAGACAAAGTTAATAAATCTATATAGTGAACAAAGTATGCAACTCTGGTCTAATTAGCAGGATATTTTAACAACTTAACTAAAAATAATCATTTTGAGAAGTTTCAGCTAGATGGCTTACTGAGAGATCGTGCTGAAGCCCAACTCTCCTAAGTTGTAAGAAAAGAAGGTAAATTATGAAAATCATCTGATCCCAGGTTTAAGAAAAATAAATAAGATGATTAGTGGAGGAGACTACAAATAAGTAAGACACAGGAACAAACACATTTTACAAGCTAATATTTGACAAGCCCAAGAACATAAACTACTAGAGATTTTTTTAATTAAAAAAAAACTGTTAGTTAAATTAGAAAGAAAAAAAAATATTCTGATCATCACCATGTTCTATATACAACAAGAAATCAAGAGAATCTGAATATATAACCCCACTAAATTTTTTAAAAGCATGTTGTAAATAACTTCAGAGGAATAGAAGATAAAAACTTTCACTACTGTGAATGAAGAATAATTTGTAAGAAGATATGATACAGATACCTTAAAAGATAATTCAGCATACATATTTTTATGTTTGTAGGTGTGTGCATTTATATGTAAACATACATATGTATATACACTTTTACTGAAATAAATGATGTAGAGGAATTAGAAAAAATGATATGGATTTGGGGAAAAACATTAAATATATCTGACAAAGATATGAAATCACAAATACATTGTAAATGAACACAAAATCTATATAGCAGCCAATGCCAAAGAGAAAAACAGTCAAAATATATGAGCAGTTTTCAAAACAAATGATCAATGGCTACTCATAAAAAAATCACTCATAATCATAGAAGTACAAGTTCAAACAATGCGAAGTTTTTACCTCATTCCCAGCACTTTAGCAAAAAATAAGAAAATCCTTTTTTTATTTTAGTTTTAATTTATGGAGTATAACAATATTTCCATAATTCAATAAAAATGATGATTGCATATGAAACTATAAATCAGCTACGTATAACTTGCTATTTCTTTCAAATATATATCAAAATTATCATGCACATTTCTTTTTTTTTCTTACTTTCCTCTGTACTAGAAATGGCTACCATTAGACACAAATATGTATATGTATATATGTATGTATATGCACATAAATACCTGTATGCATATACACATATATGTAAAGTTATTCTATACACACTTTCATTTATCAGTTCTTCCTCCGGATGCAGATAGCATCTTTCTTAATATATCCTTTCTAGTTAATTTGAGCATTTATTACTTTCAAAAGATTGTTGGAATATAGACAAGCAAATTCATCATTGTTGGTAGATCTCTGAATTGATTCATCCACTCTAGAAACCAATCTGAAATCAATTTTTAAAAATCACTAATTTTATAATAACCTTTGACCTACAAATTCCACTATGAGATCATACCCCAAGGTGATTATTGGCAACAATAAAAGAAACATATTTAAATATATTTATGGTACTATAATTTATGGGGAAAAACGAACCGGAAACAAATTCCAGTTTCATCCAAACAAAATATATTGATTTTTTTTTTATTTTATCAAAAACATTGAGGTTGTTTCATCCCTTTTTTTTTTTTTTGGTCTCTTTGGAGGGGAGAAGCCAAAGCAATTGGGGTTGAGTTGCCCAAGGTCACACAGCTAGCAAATGTTAAGTGTCTGAGGTCGCATCTGAACTCAGGTTTTCCTGACTCCAGGGCCGGTGCTCTATTCACTGCACCACCTAGCTGCTCCCATCCCTTTTTTTAATAACATACTCTATACCTTCCTCAGAACAGAAGCAAAGAGAGCTTGACCACTTTCTCCCCTTCACTGAATGGGAGAATTGATTTCCTGGTGCGGTTGATCTATCTAGCCAAAGGCATTGGTGAAAAGTCTAGTTTTGCTCACTTCTCGATGAGTCTAGAGGTATTCCTCAAGAGAAATTCTGCAGTATTGGCTTTACATATAATAAACAAGGTAATTCAATTTGTATTAATTATATGCCTACAATACATTACAATATATTATGCTAGTCACTGGTATACAAAAGACAAAAATGTCACTGCCTTAAAGGAGCTTATATTATAGAAGGAGGGGAAAAAGGAAAAAGGTACAAGATATTTGTACATATTTAAATACAAAATGAAGGGAACCATAAGCTTTTTCTATGTAGATTTGTTTTCTAATTCCTCACCAGCCATCTTCTGCTTCCTTTCCCTTTAAGCTGCCTTCATTCCTGAAGGTACATACCCTACAGAACACCAGGGAGTTGTAACAGTGCTGAATAATTTGCTAGAACATGAGGATAAGCCATAGAAAGTATTTTTCTTTCATTCTCCTCTCAGCTCTATCTTTTCCTTGCACAAAATAAGTGTACTCCAGAATGTCCCATTATTCTGGCCTCTGTGAATGATAGAATACTAGCATTCACTCCTCTTAACACCACTTTTATTCCTTTTGGAATTGAAATTAAAATTAGAAATCTTTTTCTTTTTTTATTTGTTAAGTATACCAAATTATCTGGAGTGTGGGGGTGGGAAGAAAAGGAAGAAAATGAAAGAAGAATAGAAAACTGCTAAGAAGAAGCATTTGTTTATCTTCAATTTCATTTTCCTTAATATTTTTGCCCTCATGTAGGACTCTGGAAGGCAGCATGCAGGTTAGTCAATTAAATCAAGAGATAACACTTTCCATGGATCCTACAATTTAACACAAAGAAATTCCACTTTATTTCATAGCCTCATTACTGAAAGGTGAAGTAGGAAGAAAGGAAAAGAATCATGTCATACCTATGAAATACAGAGAGTTAGGCTTTGTCTCTTGGAAAGCAAAAATACATAATTTTGACATTAATGAAGGTAAGTTTGACTGTATAGATAATTTACTAGCTCTGCTATTTCTGTCAGCCAGACTGCTTTTTTCAGGAAAAAAAAACCCTAGGGTAATTACCACTTAGGCTGTACTTTACATTAATTCTGCTCTCAACTGAGCATTGTCGTTCTTTTCGTCTCTGTTGTTGTCCTCCATGTGAATCCTTGTCATCTCACTCAGGAGGAGACATTCCAAATGTGGAATCATATCAAAATTAATGTGACAAATGAAATTATACAAAATTTACCTTTAATTGTTTTCAAAGGGAAACCGCTGATTTTGCCTGGTCGTCCTGTGATTAGCTTTGACAGAGAGACAAGGCCTGTCATTAGTGTAAGTGCTTTATGAGAGTGAGTGAATCCCATCCTCCTCCACAACTATCCCCTTTTCTCCCCTTTCTCCCCCCCAAAGAACTTAGATTTGGACAAAGAACTGAAATTCCAGTGGCTTCTACTATAAAAGATTTGTGAGGCTCCCTAGAGATTGATGCAATCTCACTGTAAGGGAAGTGAATCTTCTGGAAAGTTTTGTGATCTTACAAAATCAGAGGCAGAAGGGCAATTTATTTACTTCCTGGAGGGAAGTTTGTCAGTGTATAATGACAAGCTACACAGCAGTTCACCACTTCCATCCTGTATGAATGCTACAAAGCCTTCCCTGTGTCCAACACAGATTAATCTAAATTAAAGGCAGCAGAGACAGTGGCAAGCTCAGCTGTCAATTCAAAAGAAGAGAAAGAGGGACCAAAGGGAACTCCTTATCCTCAGAAGGCCAGGAATAAAGCTTGAACAGGTGGTAGCCCTGCAAGGAAGTTCCTAGTAAAGACGAGCACACAAAAGACATGTGAGGAACCAGTATTTTTCAGTGACTACACGACTGCTGCTAGATAACATGCCCATGCTTTTTAAAAGTTTTTTCATAATTTGGGGAGGGGGGCATATAGGGAGGGAGAGATGTGTATCAACTCTGCACTAAATTTATATGTTGAAAAACTCATAGCATAGAAGTGAATATTTGTTGAATGTAATCAAATTCTCAAAAACTTTGCAATCAGGGAACAACCTTTGGGAGCATCTATCAAGCTGGAAAGATTTCCAGTACAGGCCTTGATCACAGCAGAGCATGTATCAATCTACTGAGGGCCAGCCTAACTCAGTCTGGAAGAGATCATAAGTAAATGCATTGCCACCAGGTGATGAGTTGAGGGTTGACTTTTTTGTTGTTTATTTTTAGCCACATCAACTCAAGAAGATCATCTAGTAAAATGTATGCCTTACGTCAGCTTCATTTTGTCTTTGAATTCCTAGTAGTTTTGCATATAATAGTCATTTAATAAGCACCTGTCCTCCAGTATTGGGTTACAAAGAATATCTACGTAGATGAAATTTTGGATCTTTTGGAGTGTTGAATTTAATTTGAAGTTGTTATGTCTTATCTCTTTGTTCCTTTTGCTCCCTTGCTCATATGATGCTTTTCTATGTACATGTTTTATCTTCCAAGTAGAATGTAAATTCCTCAAGGACAAGGAAAATTGCATTTTAAAATTTTGTATCCCTATTAAGCAGTCCAGCGTCTTCCACATTGTAGGTGCTTAATAAATGTGTGTTGTCTTCAACTGATTCTGTCCAATTACACAGATTTAGCACAGGGAGCTGGAAAAGGAGAAGAGAGCTTTTTGTAAAGACCTTTGAAGGCCAGGCTGAAGATTTTCTATTTTTTTCCAAGTCAATAAGGGGCCACTGAAAATTTTTGAACAAGGAAGGGATATGGTCAAATATATGTTTTAGGAATTTTAATTTTGCAGTGGTATACATAGTGGATGGACTGGAAGGTGGGGCATTTTGGCAGTTGGAAGACCAATTTTGAGGTTATTATAGCAGACTAAGTGAAAATGATCAGAGCCCTCTACCTGACTGGTTTTACTGAAAATGGGGAACAGATGAGGGAACTGCTGTGGAAATAAAATTAATAAGATCCATAACCTGAGTGGATTCCCTTAAAGCAGTGGTTCTTAACCTTCCTAATGCCTTGACCCTTTAATACTCGTATGTGGGCGTATCTGCATGTGGGCAGACCTGCCTGGAGATGGATAGAGGAGCCGTGTCTCGGTTACTAAGACCATCGGAAATGTGTGTTTTCCAATGGTCTTAGGCAACCCCTGTGAAATGGTCATTCGACCTCCAAAGGGGCCGCGACCCCCAGGTTGAGAACCACTGCCTTAAAGGAAATTCTTTGAGGAAGAGAGAGAATTCAAGGATGATTCTGATGTTTTGAACCTGAATGTCCAGAAGTATGTTGGTAGCCTCAATTAAAAGTAAGGAATTTAGAAAGTGCTATATTGAGGGGGTTGAGGAGGGAGATATAAAAAGTTCAATTTAGACATACTGAGTTTGAGACATTTATAAGACATCTACTTGGAGTATGTTCAGTGTGCATTTGGTAATATAAGACTGACTGGAATTAGGGAAACATATGACTGGTATATAGATTTGGGATTCATCTACAGAATAATTAAGCAATAGGTTAAAAAGTCTTGAAATAGTTTAAGTTATTGTTTTGTTAGGTTTCACCAATAAGAAAAGTATCAAGCAATCTTTGTTATGACAGTTTTATTGCTTCAAAAGCTATTCTATATTATATAGTCATGGGACTCCAAAAGAGACAAAACCTTAAAAAGTTGTGGAGCGAAAAATCACTACATTGTACCACCATCTGACAAATAAATATACCAGCCATAACCCTTGTCTTCTTGATTTGTGTGCATGTGTGTGTGTTGTGAATTTTAAAAAGTTCAAGAAACATAATTTCTGGATTATTAAGCATTTTATTAATAATGCTAGCACATTATTAATAAAAGGATGGTCATTTGGCTATCTCTCTTAGACCAAAAACCCTCATGGAACTCATTCATCAGTTACATGCCCTTGAAAGAGTAGATGATGCTGAGGATGGCAATCAAATCTTACTGGTTAGCAAGAAAAAAATAAATGTTATAATGAGAGGTGGACCTACTCTAATTGGGGGGTAGGGAAATGTAACTTTAATCATGCCATTTACTTCCAAATCATCCCCCATTTAATTAAATTGGCAATTGAATCAAAGAATTTAACTCCACCCAAACCTGAGTAGAACAGAATGGGTAGGAATTCACCTAGGTAGGATGGTCTAGGTGGGGCAAATATTTACCAGAGGTTAGTAAAGTGCTTCAAAGGCTGAGCATTGAACAAGGAAATAGCACAGGGGAAAAAACCTAGATCTCCCCCATAATTAGTTATTAATAATCATTTCTCTCAATGTGTGTGAGAGAGAAAGAGGGCTGGGGCCATGGAAACTTTGCCACTTGATTATGCTTTTTATTTTTCTCTTCTTGAATGTGTGAAAAAAATATGTTCTATTCCAATAGAGAGACCACTAGGTCATATAATATATGAACAGAGTGTTAGATTTGGAGTTATGAAAAGCAGAGTTCAAATCCTTCTTCATATACTTTTAGCTTCATAACCCTAAAGAAGTTACAACCTGTCTGCCTCAGTTTGCCTATCTGTAAAACTGAAGTAATAATACAACCTACGTCCCAGGGTTGTTGTGAGGATAAAATAACATTTGTAAAGAACTTTGCAAAACATAAAGGGCTAGAGAAATGCTAGTGATTATTATCATAAATAACACACAATTCAAAAACATGAAATGGCAAGTCTTAACAGAGTGACCACAGAGTCTGAATAAAAAGTTTTAGGAGCTTTCATTAGCCAGCTGGCGGCTGTCCTTCTCGGACCAATCTGAAGGAATCAGCAACTAGCTCAAGGATGCAGAATCATTTATACAGTATAATTCCATTGTTTGGAGGTGCAAGTATGTTTCTGAGGCAAAGGGGTTGTGATTACAGGGCATGATGACGGAACAAAATTAAAGACTTTGAAAACAAATACATAAATATTAAATTTACTATTTTCAGATGATAATGCAATAAAAAAATTCTATTCCACAAAGGGTTATGGAAGCATAGATTAAAATTTAATTGGAAACTAAATAATCTAATCCTAAAGAAGAAGTAAAGGAATAGATCTTTAAAAATAATCAAAAATGTCACTGAAAATAATGACAACAATGAGGGAATCTATCAAACTTTGTGGAATGAAACCCAAGCAGAGCTTAGGTGAAATGTTTATATCGTTAAACATATAAATCAAGAAAAGAGTGAAATAGCAAAGCAATGAATAGAGTATACAAATAAAAAACTAGGAAAAAACAAACTAAAAGTCCCTATTAAAAACAAAATGAAAAATCTGAAAATCAAAGGAGATATTAATGAAAATTTAAATTTGAAAAAATTGAACTAAAAATTAAACCAGGATCTAGTTTTATGAAAAAAGCAAATAAACTATAAATTTTTTTTAAAAAAGAAAGTAGAAAACCAAATTATCAATATCAAAAAATGAAATAGGTGAGTGTACCACCAATGAAAATTAAGTCAAAGTAATCATTAGGAATCGTCTTGCCTAATTATATTATAGAACAACTTGCTGTCTCTACCAAGATAAGGGCAGAATGGCTACATAATTTAGACATGAAGGGTGATATCATGAGCAAATCAGGGGAGAAAGGACAATTTTATCTGTAATCACTAAGGATATGGGAAGATTTTATGACAAAACAAAGGACAGAGAGTATCACAGGAAGTAAAATGAACAATTTTGATTATATGTAATTAAAAAGTTGTATAAACAAAACCAATACAGCCAAAATTAGAAAGAAATCAGGAAAATATTTTTGCAGCAACTTTCACTGATAAGGGACAAATTTCTCAAATACCTGCGGAATTGGGGAGAGAAAGAAAGTGGTGGCATAAAGGCAGGAATTTGCTTGAGCTGGTCCACAAATCACTTCCAATACCTGTAAAAAATGACCCAAAATGGGGGTAGAGCCAAGATGGCAGAGTAAAAGCAGGAACTTGCTTGAGCTTCTGTTCCCAATAGCTGTAAAATATGAATCTAAATCAATTTTAGAGCTACAGAACCCACAAAATGACAGAGAGAAACAAATCTGCCACTGAAGACTGCCTGGCCAGCCAACAGAAAGCACCTATCACACCTAGCTGGGAGTGGAGCGCAGTCATGCATGGGCATAGATGGGGATGGGGGAGGTTGGAGGAACCAAGCAGCTGATTAGAGAGCAATTACAGGAATCTCTTTGCTGGCACTGAGGCAGGATTCCCTTGATTTGCCCTGCTTGGATCTGGGTCACAGTCTTGGTGGTAGCCCTGGGGTGAGAAGAAGTTCTGGCACGGCAGAGTTTGTGATTGCTATGGGGAGGAAGTCCTCCTGACAGTTCTGATGCAGGTACCTAGAAGTAGCTCTGACAACAGCTACACAAAACCCCAGAAATTTCAGAAACAGCACTCTCCACTCTGGAAGCAGAATTCTACCATGGCAAAGAGCTGAAAAATCCAACAATTGGCTGGGAAAAGAACCAAAAAGAGGAAAAGAAATCAAGACAATAGAATCTTTCTTTGGTGACAAAGAAGATTAAAACATAGAAGCAGAAAAAGACAACAAAGTCAAAAGTCCTGCATCAAAAGTGTCCAAGAAAAACATATGAATTTGTCACAGGTCATGGAGGAGCACAAAAAGGATTTTGGAAATCAAGTAAGAGAAGGGTGACATGTAGAGGAAAAATTGGAAAAAGAAATGAGAGTGATGCAAGAAAATCATGAAAAATGAGTCAAAAACTTGCTAAAGGAGACTCCAAAAACTAAAATAACACCTTTAAAAATAAACTCACTCAAATAGCAAAAGAGGTCCAAAAGTCAACAAGGAAAAGAATGCCTTACAAAGCAGAATTGGTCAAATGGAAAAGGAAGTCTAAAAGATCACTGAAGAAAATAATTCCTTCAAAATTAGAATGGAGCAAATGGAAGCTAATGACTTTATGAGAAATCAAAATAGTATAAAAGAGATCCGAAAGAGTGAAAAAATAGAAGACGACATAAAATATCTCATTGAAAAACAACTGACCTGGAAAATAAATCCAGGAGAGATCATTTTAAAAGTATTGGACTACCAGAAAGCCATCATC
>JAQQSV010014342.1:0-12311 GCA_028646515.1 Pseudochirops corinnae
CTCTGACGCCGCTTCCAGTCCGCACCGCACAGAGACTAGCTTGGCTCCGGCGTTCTCTTGCTCCACCCCTTCCTGCTACATCAGCAAGCTCAAGGGGCGTGGAAGATCTTCAAATCCTAGTATCGTTACATTAGTAATCACATAACTTGTTATATTTTAAGTGATTTCCAATAATTTTTAATAGTTATTCCTAGAGTAATCTACAGAATCCCAGCTGTGTGGTAGACTAGCTATCTATTTTCAATTTTATAAATGAAGATGCTGAGACATAAAGAGGTTAAATGACTTGGAATTACAGTGATTCAAGGGCAGAGGTAGAATTACAGCTCTCATAGCCATGTGCTTAAGTTCATTATGTGTTCTTGTCAGAAATATCAAAGTTCTTGTGAACATATAAATTCATGTAAATCATTCATAGTTTTAAAATTAATCTCTAGCTGAGATACATAGAATACAACTGCTTTCTAAAAATTAAAATTTTGTGTCACACAGAAGGCAGTGGAGAGGAAGATGTACATGGTGGATATGAACAGGTTGCACTATACAACTGATGAGGCTAGGTAGGAGTAAAAGATGGCCCCCAAGAACTGTAGAAGAGGAAGAGAAGGCTGGCTGGTCTTGGGGCAAGAATGATGAGTGCCAGGCAATCAGCCAGAGTGCAGTGTTAGGAGAAATGGAAGTAAGCCCTTCAGCATGTTTGGGCAGATCCCCTCTGATGAATTTATGGTGCGACTGGACAAAGGTTGCACAGGATGGGCAGGAGGAGTTGGACTGTGATCTCTTTCTGGAGGGAACTCTCTCATTCATGTGATCACAAATCCATCTGAGTATTTTAAAGAAAGACTTTAAGATAATTTATTATGCTTTGAGGTATCTAGAATCACTTAATATATTCTTAGGGTTATGTAAAAATTTCTGACTATTAGATTAAAAGTTGATTCATCATCTCTTCTCCCCTTCTTAACAGGTTAGACTAGGCAGAGTATTTTGTGTGTTACTTTGACAGGTAACAAAATATTATTTGTTGCCCCCCCTTACTCCTAGCTGATATAGTCACAGAAGGTCCCGAATGACAAGGTATTAATGAGGTGTTTAATTATAAAGGTTTATCTGTGCCCCAGCCCATTTATAAAGTACTGATAGTTCTCTGATGGAGTTAAGGAGGGAACAACTGATTGATTGAGCAAACAAGTTAGCTGTTGTGGGAGTTGGGGGGACTGAGATTGTTTTAAATGGCTAATCCCTAGTAGAACTTTAGCAGTTTGAGGATAAGAGTTGCAAGTCAGAAGCTTCTTTTGATGGAGTTCTCTGTAAAGGGTAGTGGGGAAGGGAATTTCTATTTCTACTGTCTATTAGCCAGGAAGGGTTAATCTACTAGTATACCATTGTATACAGTGGGGAACAAAAATACATTTTAGGCAAATAGAGAGAAGTAGTTACTTGAGGAACAAAGCTTCTTTGATGAAGAGGACCCAAGGCAGCAGAAAAAAGAGCCAGATATGTTTAGGAGCAGAGCCTGGAAACCCAGCTTAGCAACTTGACCAGTAGACATGGTATACCTAAGGAGAGCTGTGTGGGAGCTCTGCAGAGAGAGAGGATTTTCAGCTCCCCCAGTACTTCAGTTTTGAGTTGCCTTTGCACATGTGACTCGCTTTAAGTTTGAGCCTGCTCTTCCCATCGATGCTGCATATTTTGGAGAGATGCCACAGACATATGAGGGCAGTATTGTAAATGCTGTTCTTTTGCATGTTATTGAATAAACCATTTTTCTGAGAACTAATGGGGATGTACTGGTTTATTATTAATTGGAAATGCACTAGTGGAGGCTCACAAACCTCCACTAGTTTCACAAGGTTATCCATAGATAGTGTTAGGAATACCTCACTCAAATCAAATTCACTTGCAGGTCATGACATCACCTTCCCGATATCATGGTCTCCTTTGAGAATGAAGGATGAACAACATAGGAATACAGCTCCTTGAGGTTATTCATAGAACCCAAGGGTGGTAGCTGCCTTCTGGGAAGGTACCCCAGGTTACAGAACTAATGGAATATTTTATCCAGTCAATCAAACTGGTATCTTTTGGTCCTTAAGTGAATCTTGTTACTTATCTTTAAAAGAAACAATATATCCATTTGTTTCTGATGTAGATGAAACTCAGATTAAAAAATCAAACAAACCTGTTTATTTGTGTAATGTAGTTTTAGGGTGATGGGTCACATTTTATTCACTTTAACTAATTTAACATTTCTTTCCCTCCTCCCAGAATTTATTTGTTTATTTTTAGTTTTCAACATTCATTTCCACAAGATTTTGAGTTCCAGATTTTTGCCCCATCTCTCCCCTATCCCCCTATTCCAAGATACCCCTTTCCGCAGTCTGCCCTCTCTTCTATATCCCCCAACCCATCTCTTCCCCCCTTTCCCCTTACTTTCTTGTAGGGCAAGATGGATTCCTATATCCCATTGCCTATATATCTTATTTCCTGGTTGGTTGTAAAAACAATTTTTTTAACATTTGTTTTTAAAACTTTGAGTTCTACCTTCTCTTCCTTCTTCCCTTCTCAGCCACCCCCTTGAGAAGACAAGCAGTTCAATATAGGTTATACATGTGTAGTTATGCAAAATATTTCCATAGCAGTCATATTGTGAAAGATGAACCATATTTCCCTCCATCCTATCCTGCCCCCCATTTATTCTGTTCTGTCTTTTGACTCTGTGCCTTTTCAAAAGTGTTTTCTTCTCACTATCCACTCCCCCAATTGGCCCTTCCTTCTATCGTCTCCCCTCCCCTTCCCCTTCCCTCCTGTAGGGTAAGATACCCAATTGAATTTGTATATTATTCCCTCCTTAAGCCAAATCCAATGAGAGTAAAATTGACACATTCCCTTTCACCTCTGTGCTCTTCTCCTCCATTGTAACAGCTTTCTCTTGCCTCTTTTATGTGAGATAATTTACCCTATTCTGTCTCTTTCTCCTTTTCCCAATATATTCCTCTCTCACCTTTTAATTTTATTTTTTATATATCATCCCTTCATATTCAACTCACCCTGTGCCCTCTATGTATACACACACACATACACACACACTCTCTCTCTCTCTCTCTCTCTCTCTCTCTCTCTCTCTTTGACTGTCCTATTTAATACTGCGAAAGTCTCATGAGTTACATATATCATCTTTCCATGTAGGAATGTAAACAATTCAACTTTAATAAGTTCCTTGTGATTTCTCTTTTCTGTCTATCTTTTCATGCTTCTCTTGCTTCTTGTATTTGAAAGTCCAGTTTTCTGTTCAGCTCTGGTCTTTTCATCAGGAATGCTTTAAAGTTCTCTGTTCATTAAGCCCTTTGATCACTTAATGTAGGAGCTTTTAGATCTTGTATTTTCCTGATTGTGTTTCCACAATACTCAAATTGTTTCTTCCTAACTGCTTGTAATATTTTCTCCTTGACCAGGGAACTCTGGAATTTGGCTATAATATTTCTAGAAGTTTTCTTTTTGGCATCTTTTTCAAGAGGTGAAGTCTTTCAATTTCTGGTTTACCCTCTGGTTCTAAAATATCAGGGCAGCTTTCCTTGATAATTTCTTGAAAGATGATGTCTAGGTTCTTTTTTTGATCATGGCTTTCAGGTAGTTTAAGAATTTAAAAATTATCTCTCCTGGCTCTATTTTCCAGGTCAGTTGTTTTTCCAATGCGATATTTCACATTGTCTTCTATTTGTCATTCTTTTGGTTTTGCTTTATAATACCTTGATTTCTCATAAAGTCATTAGCTTCTATTTGCTCCAGTCTAATTTTGAAGGAATTATTTTCTTCAGTGAGCTTTTGGACCTCCTTTTCCATTTGGCCAATTCTGCTTTTTTAAGGCATTCTCTTCATTGGCTTTTTGGACGTTTTTGACATTTGAGTTAGTCTGTTTTTTAAGGTGTTATTTTCTTCAGTATTTTTTTGGATCTTTAGCAAGCTATTGACTCATTTTTTAATGATTTCCTTGCATCACTCTCATTTCTTTTCCCAATTTTTCCTTTAATTTTCTTACTTGATTTTTAAAATCCTTTTTGAACTCCTCTATGACCTATGACCAATTCATATTTTTCTTGGAGGCTTTTGATGCAGGTGTTTTGATTTTGTTGTTGTCTTTTGGTTCTATGTTTTGGTCTTCTTTGTTACCAAAGGAAGATTCTATCATCTATTTTTTTCCCCTCTGTTTGCTCATTTTCCCAGCTAATTACTTGACTTTTGAACTCTTTGCTCAAGTAGGACTCTGCTTCCAGAGTGGAGAGTGTTGTGTCCTAAATTTCTGGGATTTTGCACAGCTATTGTTAGAGCTACTTCTAGGCACCTGCCTCAGAACTGTGAGGAGGACACCCTCTCCACAGCTGCCGCAAGCTCTGTCATGCCAGCACTCCTCCTAATCCTAGGACTGACACCCAAGACTGCAACCCAGATTTAAGTAAGGCAAAGGAAGAGAATCCTTCCTCAGTGCCAGCAGAGAGATTCCTGCAATTACCCTCTGATTAGCCACCTGATCCTACCACACCATCCATGGGCCTGGAACTCTGGAAGCAGCAACTGCTGCTGCTGCTGTTGCTGCTCCCTTAGCTGCCACCTTCACTGCCCCAGGTCAGGGGCCAGATCTCATCTCTTCTCTCATCTGGATGCAACAAAGTTTCCCCACTGACCTTTTACTTTGTCTTTGGTATTTGTGGGTTGAGAAGTCTGGAAACTGCTATAACTGCCAGTGATTTAGTCCCCTGAGATCTGTTCCATCCTGATCTGTTCTGGTGCAGCCCTCGTGGGACTGTGCTCCGTTCCTAGCCCTGTGTGATAGACCTTCCTCTTGGCTTGCCAGACTATCTTCAGCTGGAAATGTGTTTCACTCTGTCATTTTGTGGGTTCTGGAGGTCTAAAATTTGTTTAGAGTCATTTTTTACAAGCATTAGAGGTGATTGGGGGATGAGCTCAAGCAAGTTCCTGCCTTTACTTCCACCATCGTGGCTCCACTCCCTAATTTAACATTTCTTAAAGGCCTTTTATGTAGAAATAACTTTTTATGTGTGCAGTTGAGAAAAAAAGATTCTGAAGATTTGATTTTTCTTGTGTGTAGAAAGTTGTTGGAATAGACTTTATTTAATTAAACAGTTTTGTTAAGTACCTCCTAAATACAGCCCTTTGTTAGGTTCCTATAGAAAGATGAAATAAGATAGGATTCCTGCTCTGATGAAACTTCTAGTCTGGTAGAGGATATAGCATTCACATAAGCAACTGTATGCTAAGTATAACTCAAGTACATAAGAGAATACAAATTATTTTTAGGATAAGGGGAAAACTGCTGTTTTTCTTCTGGTTTCATTGAGTAAAAAAAAAAAAGACTTCTTATTAAGGAATATTTAGTTATCTTAAGCGGTAACAAGAAAGACTCATAGATAGAGAGTTTGCTTCTGGGCCCTCTTCTCTTTTTAAACTTTTTCACTTGATGATCCTCTTAGCTCCCATGGTTTCAGTTGTCATCTTTGTGCAGATGACTCAGTTCTGCTTCCAGACCTAACCTCTCTCTGGATGTTTGGCCTCAGGTTTCTAATCAGGAAGAGAAGAAAAGGGCAAGGGAATGAGCATTTATACAGTTCCTGTGATGTACTGGCCACTGTGCTAAGTGCTTTTCTCAAATACTATCTCATTTCATGTCCTTGTGACCTTAGGAGGACCGTGTTAATTATTGTCTCCATTTTACAGTTGAGGAAACTGAGGCAACCAGAGGTTAAGTGACTTGCTTAAATCACACAGCTAGTGTATAATTGGAGGTGAAATTTGAACTCGGGTCTTCCTGACTGTCCTTGACTTCCTCACTTCCAGATTCAGTCCTCTCTCTTCTGCCTCTTAGGCATAATTGATCTGGATATCTCATAGACATTTTAAACTGAACTCATCATATTTCCCCCAAATCCTGACCTCATCCTAATTTCTCTGTTACTGTCAAGGGCATCATCCTCCCAAGTCACCCAGGCTGGCAGTCGTCTCTCCGTTCTCTTACTCCTCCTCCATGTCCAGTCAGTTGCCGAATGTTATCATTTCTACTTCCATAAACAACCCCCTCCTCTTCTCTGAAGCTGCCACCACCCAGCTTCAGAACTTCAGGCCTGTACTATTGCAGTAGAATTGTGTTGGTCTCCTTTCCTCCAGTCTCATCCCACTCCAGTCTGTCCTCCACTCTGCTGTCAGAGTGATCTGCCTGAAGGGCAGGTGTGACATCATCCCTCTGTTCAGTAAACTCCAGTGACTCCCTCTTGCTTCCAGGATCAGATAGAACGTTTCTGTCTTTTATGGCTCTTCCTAATCTGTCCCTGTCTTCTTATATCTTACTCCTCTCCCTGTACTTTGTGATCCAGTGACAGTGGCCTCTTTACTGTTGTTCCTGGAATAAGATATTCTATCTCCCAACTTAGGACATTTTTACTGGCTGTCCTCTGTGCCTGGAGCTCTCTTCCTCCTCATCCCTGTCTTCTGACTTCCTTCAAGTTCTCAGCTAAATTCCCACCTTCTACAAGAAGTTCTCAGTTCTCCTTTATTTTTCTCTCGTAATTCTGTCTCTCAGCGATGATTCAGTTCAATATTGCTTTTCTCTGAGACTATCCCAAATTTATCCTCTCTCTATCTTGTGTATAGTTATTTGCATATTGTCTTCCTCATTATACTGGGAGTTCCTTGAGGGCAGGAGATTCTTTTGCCTTTTTTGTGTCCTTAGCACTTAGTTCATTGTTTGGCACAATGTTGTTGGTCAGACATTTAAGTCATGTCTGACTCTTGTGACCCCATTTGGGGTTTTCTTGGCACATATTAGGTACTTAAAATGGTCGCTGACTTGATTTAATCTTTTTGAATTTATGCTAAAATAATATTTAGTATAGGGCATCTCCAGGCCTGGAGTCGGGAAGACTCATCTTCCTGAGTTCATATCCTGTGACGCTTTCTAGATGTGTGACCCTGGGCAAGTCATTTATTTCAGTTTCAGTTTTCCTCATCTGTCAAATGAGCCAGAGAAGGAAATGGCAAACCACTAGATAATCTTTGCCAAGAAAACCCCAAATGAGGTCAAGAAGAGTTGGACAGGTGGACTGGACTGGCTGAAGAGCAGCAACAACAGTTTACGATAAACTCAGTTACAAATTTACCTTTGAGCTTGTGCAACATTATTCCTTGTGTATTTCTCCCTTCCATTGACTATTACCTTTCATTTTTTGTCAACCTGATAATTAGTTATGTAAGAGTTTAGGCCTGGTATGATTACAATTTTCTTTGTAAATGGTTGAATAATTCTTTGGCTTTATAGTTCAGCTATATGGCCATCCAAAGTCAATGTGTCTTCTTTGCTATTACTTTTATCTTTTGAGATCAGGTTGAGAGAATCCTTAAAGCATTTGGAAACAAAGTTTGATAATCCTTATTCAGATTATTATCTTTTAATCTCTGTAATTTTAGCCTAGAAATGGTCTATGCTGTGCTTTACTGAATTGGTTATTGTAGAACTGGAGAAAGGTGATGGGAGACAGAAGCTTAGCTCTGAATGTTAAATAGTTCCTGAGGCTGTTGGCTGATTGTTGTTGCTTTCTCTTGCTCTTTACCCGTTGTACTCTCAGCATTCCCTTTACATGTTTGCAATATTATAAAGATCAAGTGGTATTGGTAATGGTTTCAGGCTTTGATTCCTAATACACATTGAGGACATCACAACTAATAGGACCCTTCTTTTGGGCATGCTTTCTTATCTCTCAGCAAAGATTCAGTTTAACATTGCTTCAGTGCCTACTAAATGTAGAAAGAACTCTGCTTGATTAGGAGGATGTTAACTAATTATTTTGTAGCAGTTCTTATTATTTTGTTAAGAATTGTTGTCTTCTTCCATATAAACTGTTTACTGAGAGAAGAAGTCTGCTGGCTGTGGAATACTGACAAAGAAGGAAGGGAGTTTTAATCAGGTCAGTGAAAGTTGATACTCATATAATAAAGTATATGTGTCATTTTCCAGGATAGCTTTATTTCTTACACTTTTTAAAAAATAATACTTCACCCCCCCATTTCATGTAAAAACAATTTTTAACATGCATTTTAAAAAATTTCAAATTCCAAATTCTCTTATTCCTTTATACCCTCAACCCTCTCTGAGGTGTTAAGCAATTTGATGTAGGTTATACATGTGCAGTCATGCAAAGCATTTCCATATTATAGACTAACTCTTCTGTTCAGATTTTAGCAGATCCATCATGATGCTTGTAGATCCTCAAAACAGTTTCATCATCTAAAACTTCCTGGAAAAGATGTCATTGTAAGCTTTCCATGTGCAAGTGGCTACTTTACATTTGAATGTTTCTTCTGGGTTTTTTTTTTTTGCTCTTCATAATGACTAAAAGAAACATAATAGTTTGGCAGAAGCAGTTGTCCAAATACAGTGGGAAATGAAGGCTTTTCTGCCTACAGCTGTAGTTGTACCATAGTTGGGAAATAACTTGAAAATGGGAGTTTATACCAGACTTCAGAAACAAATGGTAGTTTCCACCTTTTGGATGTAATTAAACTTTGTTGCCAGAGGAGCCTAACCTAAGCATTCTGCTTCTACATTTTTAGAATTTTGAGTTCTTGTAACTCCTGAGGGGAAGGAATCCTCATAAATGTTACTTTGCTTCTGAAATGTTTATTGAATATGGTTCTTAAAATCTTCACAAAATTGGAAACATATGTATTTACATACAACAGTTTATTCTTTGTGTCAGAAACTTCATTTAAATTTTTTTTTGTCTTAAAAAAGTCCTTTTGATGCTCTATAAGAGTATACATGATTTGGCATTCATTGCTTGTGACTAGGACCCTGGTGTGACCCTAAACCCTGGCTTTAACCCCTGGTCCTGGTGTTATTGTTGTTGTAACATAAAGGGAGTACAAATTGAGAGATGCCACAACAAATTATGGTGTTTGAATTTAATAGAACATTACACTATAAAAAAGGATGAAAGATAATTTCAGAGAAACTTTGGAAGTATTGTATGAACTGATTCATAATGAAGTGGGCTGAACCAGAACAGTTTATATACTGTTGATAACATTGTAAAGATAAACAACTTTGAAAGACTCAGCTGATCCACATAATGAACAGATATGCACCCAGAGGACCAGTGATAATGCAGAGCAGGAGGCAGAATGAAACACATCTATTGGGACATGGAGAACCTTTGGATTTGTTTTGTTTTCCCTACTTTTTGTTACTAGGAGGTTTTTTCTTTTCTTTTTTTTTGTGGGGGGAGGGGAAGTTAAGGGAGAAAGGGAAGCTAGCAATTGAGTTGCTTTTTTCCCTTTCTCCGTCTTTCTTGGGGAGAGAGAGAGAGAGAGAGAGAGAGAGAGAGAGAGAGAGAGAGAGAGAGAGAGAGAGAGATGGGTCATTGCTAATCTTGAGTTGGCTGTGAAGGTATAGAGAAGTGAAAAATCTGAAATGATAGCCTTTAACTCAAGTCCAGCAATTCAGAGCCCTGTGCTAAGTGGTGGGGTTTATGAAGATAGAAAACAAAATAACCCCTGCTCTCAAGAAGCTTACACTTTATTGAGGGGTACATGCAGACGGTAGATGGTTTCAGAAGGGAGGAGAATGCACTTATACCTGGGGTTCAGGAAAGCTACCCTTGCTGTAGGAGATGGAATCTGAGTGGAGGTGAAGAATTGGAAGAGGCCCAAGTGAAGAGAAAGGCCCATTGTGGCATTGGGAACAGACCCTACAGAGGCATGGGGGTTAGGGTGGCCTGTTTGTGGAAAGAGTAATATGAAACGAGTATGAATGCAGGGGGGTGGGTGGGAGAAGCTTGATTGTGGTAGGTACTAATTGTCAGGTTAGGGAGTTTATACTCTGTCCTCGAGGCAACAAGGAGCCATCAAACATAGTCAGATCACTTTCTGTGTGAAGGATGAAGGATAACTGGTTTTGGGGTGTCAGTCCTCTTAAAAGTATTAAGCTTTTTAAAAACTGAATAGGTATATTAGTAATTGATAATGCTAGAAGTTGCTTGGCATCGTTGTTCAGCATTTGCTGTTTTATATAAATTGATAAACAATAAATATCTGATGAGGCATAAAATAAGGAGCTATGTTTTTTTTGCTCCCATAATGAAAATTTGGTGTGAGAACTGAATTGCAGGATTATTCCTTGTGGACAGTGAGAACCTTCAGATGCTTGTTTTAGCAGATGGCATTTTCTTGGTTGCACCAAGCAGCCATTTCAGGACATTTCAGAGCCTCCTAGAAGAGATCGGTAACCGTTTAAAAGAGTTTGACTTGACCATCCACATGAGAAAAAACAAGTGGACAAAGAATGTCTATTTGCCCAGAGTATGACATGCATTTTGATGGACAATCTATAGGACTTGTGCATTTGTGTGTATGTATACATATATTAATCTCTGTCTATATTTATATCTATGTTCCTTTCTCTCTCCATATCTGTTTATCTAGCACAAATGATAGCAGCTCAAGTCCAGAATAAATAGAAGAACTAACTGGATTGCCTTCAGGAAATTTCAAGCCTACTTTAATGACCTTTTCCTTTTTTTTTTATACCTAACACTTAGCACACAGTTACCAAGGTCTGTAATTTCATCTTTGCAAAATGTCCTGACTATGCATTCTCTCCTTGTACAATGCCACCCCTGTAGTGCAGACCTTTATCGCTTTGTACCTTGATTATTCTAACAGCCTGTTGGAGGGTCCACCTGCCTCTAATCTCTCAGAATTACAATCCATCCTCTAGCCAGACGGTAAAGTGATTTTCCTAAAGGGCAGGTCTAACCATGTCATACCTCCTCCCTTTCTTTCACTCTCAATAAGCCCCAGTAGCTCCCTCTCACCTCTAGGATCAAATACAAAGTACTATTGAACACTCAAAGCCCTTCATTACCTTGTCCCTTCCTGTCCTTCCAGTCTCCTCACACCTTACTCCCCGCCATGTACTCATCCATCTAGTGACATTGGTTTCTTGGCTGTTCCACAAACAACACTCTCATCTCTCAACTCTGCCCCCAGCCTGGGCCGCTTTTCCTCCTCCTGTCCAACTGTTAATCTCACGGCTTCCTTATCGCCCCCACTAAAACCTCACCTTCTACCTGAGGTCTCCCCAGCCCCTCCTGATTCTCGTGCCTTTGTATATGTGTATTTGCATGTTGTTTCCCCCATTAGACTATGAGCTCCTTGAGGGCAGCGAATGTCTTTTGCTTCTTTTTGTATCCCTAGCGCTTAGCATACTGCCTGACACGTAGTAGGTGCTTATTGATTGATTATTTATTGATTGACAGTAAATAATAAATACTCGTTGACTTACTGACTGACTCCAAACTTCTGGAAAAAAAGTCCCACTTTTAAAATTTATTTTGTTTAGGGCGTTCCTGGGTGAGAAAACTCTTTTCCAAATCAGATGCCAGCTGTGCAATTGAGAACATTATCAAGTTGGCCTGTGGCCCTGCGAGGCTGAATGACTTGCCAAGGGTCACACATGAGGCCGTGTCAGAGGCAGAACTAGAACCCACGTCAGCATGACCCCATGGCTGCATCCTTCTCCCCTGTCCCACTGCTGCATTTCCACCTCTGCAATTGCTGCCTCTTAGAAGGCCCTTCTTTTTAATGCTTGTGTTCTTCTGGCGGCAGATAGCTGTAAGATATGGAATACAACATTCTCCAAGACATTTAAAATGATTTTTATATGAATGGTGCAGGTCGCAACATATGACAAGGAACTTTGAAGAAGGACTGGAGTAAAAGATGTCTTTTTTTTTTTAATATAGGGTAGATAAAGAAGAGGAACTGGTCAGTTAAACAAGTATTTATTAAGCTAGGTACTGTGTTAAATTTCGGGCAGACAAAGAACAGTTTGGCGAGGGATAACGCGGACAGTGTTTCATCAGCGTTTCATCAATATCCTCACAATGTCAGGAGCAGAAGAGGAAGGTTTCTGTCACGTTCAGGGGACCCCTCATGGTAAACTCCTGAGAGGCCATAGACAAGAGTTGCACAGGGTAGGTAATGACTGATGGACTTCATTGCTTCTAGAAGGAACATCCACATTGATGAAATCACATATCTACTTGAATATTGAGTATTTAATTATACTTAAATTACAAAGCTCTGTTTAGTTCTAGCTAAAATAGTTATGTGATAAAGATAAATTCTTTCCTTTAAAATTTATTTATTTATTTATTTACTCGTTTACTTTTAATTTACAAGATTCAGTTCCACAATCACTTGAGTTTCAGATTTTCTCCCCTCCCTTCTCCCCCCCCCCCCCA
>JAQQSV010014343.1:0-12311 GCA_028646515.1 Pseudochirops corinnae
TGGGGCCTGATTCTGAAGTGTCGGGCACTGTGCTAAGTGCCAGATTTACATCCTGGAAGCCCTTCATAACAGAGGAACCTTTGAAAAGGCAGGGACAGCATCCATTTCCAGTTTTGTATCCCCAGCTCTGAAACTGAACCTTAACACAGGAGACACTTTGCAGATATGTGGCTAATGGAATTCTCATTCCCAGGCCCTTACAATGCAAGACTGTTTACAGAAGCCCTCTGGGTTGCTTCCACATCTTGCAAGGACACATAGCGAAAGAAGACAATTCTAACATGTGGAGAGCAAAAGCAGTGAAGGACTTTCTGGTTAGATCTGGATGACAGCTCATGGGCTTCTGAGGGAAGTCCATGCTTCCCTCAGAGGTGTTAGGAACATCATGTTAGGAATGCTAACTGCCCCCTTCAGGAGCCTGCAGAGGGATGGTGTTTATCTCAAGGGAATGAAGCACTAATGGTGGGATTTCAGAAACTGTGGCAGTCATGGAGATAGAGGGATTTGGATGCAGGAGGCATAACCCTGAAAGTATCCTTACTCTTGTAGGTGACTAATGGTCTATTCCATCCTTGGGAAAGGCTGGCCTTGGTTCTCTGGAGCAAGAATAACTCAGAGTTGCATCACAGTAGGGACTCAGGAGTAGGATACCACAGAGGAAGACCACTCTCATAAAAACTTCAATCCTCACAACAACTCTATAAGCTAAGAAGGATAGATAGCTTTCCAAAAGTTATTCAGTGGCACATATTTGGATTTTAAATCAGAAGATCTGATGCTCACTACCCATGTAGACCCTGGACAAATCACTTAACCTCTTTAGGCCTCAACTTCCTCATCTGTAAAATGAGGGGTTGGATTGTATAATCCTGAAGTCCCTTCTAGTTCTAGATCTATGATCTAGAACACAGAGGAAACTAAGGCACCAAGTAACTTGCCTAAAGTAACTTGACTCGAGCTGATTAGCGGCAGAGCCAGAACTTGAACCCAGGACTACTACCTCTCAGGTTCATTTTCTTTCCTCTAGATCGTGTTGCCCCTCATATTCATAACAACATAAAATCTTGAACTAGATGACCTTTAAGGACCTTTCCAACAGCTCTGACCCCACTCCAGACAAGCAAATCCTTTCAACAATAAGATGACCCAGCATAGAATGCTAAAACACTTTGATTCCTTACGACATCCCAGTCTTACACCCTGGGACAGACATCACTGAATGGCACTTCCTTTTTGTTTTTCTAATAAATCCATCCCAGTCTCTATTTTGAGTAAGAACTTACATAGCTTATATTTTTAAACTGATTTTTAGATTTAATTAAATAAAATTATTTTGCTAGATATTTTGGAAATAAACATTTCCTCAAATAATATATACTATTTACCTCATGGGGACATAGTTCTCTGTTGGCTTGGAGACCATCAGGAATGATGACATATCTATGAAACATCACGATGTCACTGGGAAGAAGAGGACTCAACTTTAGTTTGAGTCCTGGCACTGCCACTTATCACCATCATGATCTTGGGCAAAATACTTCTCCTTTCTTAGACTCAGTTTTCCTATCTGTAAAATTAAGAGGTTGGACTAGGTAATCTCTAAAGCCTTTTTCAGCTCCAAATCCTATTTCCTCATATCTTTGTGACCTTGAGCAAGTCACTTAAATGCTTTGGATCTCAGTTTGCTCATCTGTTAAATAGGAAAAAATAGCAACTATCATGCTCTATTATCTATTCACAGGAAGACTTGGTAACAAGCCTTCCTATGGTTAGGTTAAAAAAATACCTACTGTAGATTTTTCTATAATGTTGACTGCACCAAGGGGTAAGAACACCTCAAAAATGAGTTGCGACTTCAAGTGTGTCCAGCTAGGGCTATACTGGGTGTTTGTTTTTGCCCATACTGGGCAAAGTCACTTTCCACTCTGTGCCTCTATTGCTTCCTCTAGATAATGGATTCAGTGACCTTGAGGGTTAAGTACTAAGGCTAGGCCTTGGAGTCAGAACCAAACTGGAAGGAAACACTTCCCTGTATAGGCCTTTCCTTTTTTTGAATCCAGCAAAGGGCTAAGCAAGGAAAGGTAGCCTCAATGAGGAATTTCCTAGCTTTTGTAGGTTTATACTATGACCTTCAAATTACTCAAATATAATTTGGGGTGCTGAGTTGTACTATCTATAGCATCTGGGCCTTATTACACGGGTTTCCTTTTGCTGCACATGGAATCATATTCCAATGAGACAGGGGTCACATTATTTTTTTTTAGGTGGGGTTAAGGGTGGCAATAAGTAATTCAAATAGGAAACAAACAGTCAAAGAGGGGGAAAACCCTTTCTAATGATAAACTGTCTATAGAAGAGGGGAGAGGACTATATCCCATACTAAACAGATCATTTTCTCCTCTGCCATCCCCCACCCAAAGAATTCATTACCAACCCCTCACCAAACAGAATGAGAGGTAGCAGATGTTCCTTCTTCTTCATTCGTGCTGTATCAGCTTCACGACCAGCCATTGACTTTTCTGTGTCTCCTTTTAATATACTGCCAAGGATTAATCAAACATTTGGAAAGCATCCTATATCAATGCTGCAACCAGAACTCCAGTGATTTATTATCATCCTTACAGCTCCTGTTTGACTCCTGTTTTTTCTTTCATGTTGGGCAGCAGAGATTGGTCAGCCATGGTCGGGGCTGTGTGCTTTCCCTCCATCTCACATTTGTTGCCATCACTCCAACCAGTTGCTGATCCCCCCAAAGAGCAGCAGGATGTGTCCCTGCAGCAGCTCACTGCTGCCAAGATGGTAATTGATTTTCGGGAACCCATTCATCAATTTCCTTTAGGAGATCGCCTACTAGGTTTGCTCCTTACTGTCAAAGGTAATTCAATTAACACACCACTGGTGTGACTAACTACCCAGTGCTCAATAGTTACCAGCTGCCCCTTCACTTCTTCTCCATTCAACCCTGCATTGATGGAGAAGGCCCAGTAGGCATGGAAGAACTATTTTAAGCCCTACGTTTCTTTATTCTTTTCTTTCCTCTCTTCACTGTGGTACAATGGAAAAAATACTGGTTTTAGAGTCAGAGAACCTGGGTTCAAATATTGGTTCTAATATGATGCTGAGCAAGTGACTTTCTCTCTCAGGGCCTCAATTTCCTTTCCATAGCGACAATCTAATGGTCCTTCCAGCTCTCAATCCTAACTTTTCTTAGTCTCAGTTTCCACATCTAAAAACTGGGGCTTCTTGCTCCACAGGGCTATTTTTAGTAGAATGCTCTGTAAATATATAAAGCATGATAGAAATATGAGCAGTTATGATCCCTTTCCCCTTCCTTCTGGCCCTTAGTATAGGATGCTCTAGGAAAGAGAACTGAATTTGGAGCCAGACCAATTAGATTTGAGCCCTGGTTGAAACTTACCTGCTTTGCCACCATGGACAAGTCATATCACCTTGCTGATCCACAAGGATAATGCCTACCTCATGGGGTTGTGGTGAAAAAAAGCACTTTGTAAACCATAAACATGGCTTCTGGTAGTGATATAAACACAGGATTTGGAGTGCGGGGATCTGGATTCAGATCCTAGCTTTATTACTTATAATAGTTGACATGTATCTAATGCTTCAAGGTAGGAATTTCTAACCATTCTAAAGTCATGAACCCCTCTGGAAGCCTGGTTAAGCCTATGGTGAAACCCTCCTCAGAATCACATATTAAAAAAAATATCATAATTACAGAAATGTTAAATTTGAGTTAGAGGTTAGTGAAAATAAAGATTTTTTCCCATCCAAATTCAAGGACCCCCCAAAATCTATCTTTAGAAAGCTACTTTATTTACATTTGTTATTTGATTCTTATCACAACCCTGTGAGGTAGGTGCTACAGGTATTGTCTTCCCATTTATAGATGATGGAGGCTCAGTGAGGTCAAGTCAGTGGTCACATAGCTATTAAGTGGAGGAGTCAAGATCCAAGGGCAAGTCTTGTTTGAATCTTGGTCCATTGCTCTTTGCACACTATCCCACAATTCCCTGGATGACCCTGAGTGAATTCCTTCCCTTCTCTGGGTCTCATTTTTCTAATCTGTAAGATTAAGGAGTTATATCAGACTGGATGATCTCTAAGGAAGCTTTCTACTCTAAATCCTATAATTTGCCTGTATTTCCATCGTCTAGCACAGTACAATGCACACAGTTGATTGGTTGTTGTCCTTTGTTCTTGACGAGGACCAAAATGACATCATTATGCCGGAGTCAAGTTACAGTGTGTCCAACTGTGGCTGATCAGACCCATACAAGCTTGCAATGGGAGTACACATAGTAGGAGCTTAATAAATGCTCATGAAATGAATTTTTATCCTCTTGTTCATTTACCTAGTTTTTCCCTTCACCCTTATAATTCCCATCATGTTGGAAAAGTGTGTTCACATCAAGCACATAATAGGCAAGCCTACACTGGAACTGTTGGAGGGGGAAACACTTGAGTTCCTGTTCAAAACAAGAACAAAGACAACCTGGTGGTGGTGATGGGGTGCCCACCTAAGGCAGTTCCATGTAGTTAGTCGATGTTGTCCAAATATCAGATGATATTTATTAATGCTTTGACACTGCCCAAAGAACTAGAGAAACTTAAATTTTCTGATTTCTCATGTTCTCTCTAATAGCAAAGGTATGGCTAGTTCATATTGGACTTTAAAATAATGGGTCCTCTGTGTAAGGCCCCAAAGGAATTATGAGGTAAGTCTAACATCTCCTGAGAATCTTAATCTATCTTTATAGGACATTATTCAAACAATAGTATTCTGAATTCTATATAAAGTTGAGGTTGTAATAGTTTCTTTTAAAAGGGAAAGATGAAATAAATAAACTGCAACTCACTGAGTTCATTCAACAGACACACCATGTTTTGAGATCTTATGTCTGCTGACATCTGGTTTCTCATGTGTACTCAGAGTTGTAAGACGTAACCTTAAGGTAGAAGCTAGGTGAGTAAGACAGCTGCTTGGGACCTTTGTGAGAACCTTTGTCTGAACTTTCTCATCAATAGAATGTGAACTGATAAAAGGAGATACTAATTGAGCTTTTCATTCCCAAAATTCAGGGTTCAATCTCATAAGGATACAAGTGAAATGGAATTTCTTAGTTTGGGAATATGAGTTCTCCTGCCATTACTAACATTTTCAAACAACCAATCAGTCGCACATACTTTAGTTTGTAGGTTTTGAATGAAAGGCTGTCCTATGGTGGTCTAGATGGGGAATACAATTGTTCCAAAGGATCTGGGCTCCTTGAGAGTCTAGCTCTCATTCCCAGTCTGGTCCACCCTTTTTCCTAGGGGTAAATGGCCTGTGTAGCTGTCCCTTCCACTCTTCCTGCCTCCCTTTCTCCACACTGGGAACAGAAGCTATGAGAGGTATGTAAAGGGGATGGCAACTGCTTCATTTATGACCATCTTGTCAGTATTTTGTTTTAAGCTTACCCACTAAAATTGATATTTCATAGGCAAGCTGGAAAAGGAGAAATTAATCACACTTGAAAAAAAATTCATAAAAGAACACACTGTTTTGCCTAAAGTAGAGCCCAATTGGAAAGATTAAGGTTTCAGTGATGGGAATGAGTGTTGACTCTGCTACTTCTACCTGTGGGCACATTGCTGACTCACTTTATGGGTGGAACTGGTCAGCCAATCAATGGGAGGGAAGAAGAAGGTATAGTCATCAAATTTGTCTTCAAAAACATCCCAAACCTTTCCTAGAGAAGTACAGGCCCCAAAACTCTCCCACATCTTTGTGAGTAAAGTCTCGACCCACCTCACCCCTTCAGTCTCAAATCTCTGTTGAAATAAGGTGTCTCGGAAAGCGCACTGTATTTGAAATCAGAAGACTTGAATTCATATTTCTGACTTCTTGTGACTTGGAGAAATAACTCACATCATAGGATTTAGCACTGGAAGGGATATTTGAGCTCTGGTCCAACTCCTTCATTTTACAGATTAGGAAACCAGTGTGGAGAAGGGTGAGGTGATTGACCCAAGGTCACACAGATAGTAGTGGAGCTGGGATTCAATCCCAAGTCCTCTCCCTCCAAATCCAGCACCATTGTTTCCTTGTCTGAAAATGAGGGGGTTGGATTAGATGATATCGTTTGTCCTTTTAGACTTTAAATTTGTGGATAGATGCTTCAAACCCCAGTTCAGTAACTACCTCTTCCATGAAGCCTTGCCCTGATCACACAATCCCTTTTCTGAGTCACCTATTGTGTTCATACTTCTCATAGGGCACATACTGTTTTGTATGGATTTCTTATCCCTTATCCTGTGTTTTCAGGTCTTTTGAGTCAGGAAGAGACAGGAGGCAGCATGTGACAGGCAAGACTAACAACCACCACCACCTTAACCACAATCTTCTTTCAGATCCTGATGGAGATAGTCCACGACCCTGAAGCCAACAGCCTTGGGAATAGCTGTGCCCTAAAAGCACCAGAACTACTTCCAACCTAGCTCTCCACAGCCATCACAGAGGGCAGAAATCATTGTGGAAATACAGCCCACCTGCTGCTGACAAAGTGGCACCAAAGATCCAATAGTCATAATAACCCTGGGAGTGGCAGCACTCTTCCCTCTGCCTCTCCCCATCACCAATTCTACTTACAACCCTCCCCTCATTATCATCATCAGGGGAGACAGATTCTGTGAAGCAGAGGCCAAACATTCCCATCAAATACTAACCCACTTCTTCACATAGGGTAGGCAAGCCAGCCTAGCTGAAGTAGTGAGGCACCCTGAGGGAAATAGGAGGCTATGTATGTCACACACAAGTCAAATCACCATTACCACTTTGACTAGCATGTTCCCTCTGATGCTGGATCCTGGATCTAAGAGACTTTGGAAGAGTCATGCCTCTAGTTCAGTGCCCTCAAAGCCATCATTTGGGGAAGCACCCCCTGAAAAGAGGCGGCCTGGTTACTGCTCCTGAAGGGGATACTGCCATGTCTTTTAAA
This sequence comes from Pseudochirops corinnae, assembly GCA_028646515.1. Classification (NCBI taxonomy): domain Eukaryota; kingdom Metazoa; phylum Chordata; class Mammalia; order Diprotodontia; family Pseudocheiridae; genus Pseudochirops; species Pseudochirops corinnae. Next base: position 6,996 of record JAQQSV010014343.1, read on the forward strand.
GACCCAGAAAGGAAAGTTCTCACCACCAAAGTCCTTGGAACTGTCAAATCATGCAACATCAGAAAGAAACTGATGATTTTATCAGTGGAAATGACATTAAGGAAGAGGCATTGCCCTCTTAGCAGCTTTGCTGCTATACCATAAGGACTATGAGACTTTTGCATCTAACTTAACAGTTGAAATCTTCCATATGTGTTACCTCCCCCATTAGAATGTGAATTCACTGAAAGCAGGGTCATTTTATCCTCAGTGCTTAGTACAATGTTCTTTACACAGTAAATGTTTAATAAATAAATGCTTCATTCATTCATTTATTCTATCATGATTGCCTTGGAACTTAGGACTTTGCCTCATAAATATATGCTGAATGAATAAAGACTCTCAAGTGAACTTCTAAGTACTATTCCACGAATTTTTAGTTTTCTTAAATAAAGCAGTGTAGTTCTGACTTGGTTTGGGTGTTCTTGGGCCAGCAAGCTTCATTGGATGGAGGTGTGAAAGCTCTACTTATTTGGAAACTATCACAGCATCCAGAAAAGCCTGGCTCAAAATGAGTGAAAGTGAGCAGCCTCCTTTTATCAAAGCATCTTAGTTGGGAGGATAGAATTCAAACCTTTGAATAGATGGCCCTTCACCTTTTGGTCAGATGCTATACGTCCATGGCACCTTCCAAATGGCCATCTGCATTCCGTATGTCCACAGAAATCATCTGTCTTCATGTTCACAGACTAGACTAAAGACAAAATCACAAAGAAGAAAAATAATTGCTCCCTCTCTGGACTTTGGTTTCCTCTTCTGTATAATGAAGAAGGAAATAAAGATCTCAGGTTAGAATAATGAGACAAATCTACTATGGAGAAACCTAACAAGAATAAATGTAAAATCTAAAACTAGGATTGAAAAATTCAATTTCACAAGTGTAGGAAAGGGAAGGCAGAGCGAGATAGCAATTTATCTGAAAAACATTTGGAAATCTAAGTGGATCAGAGGCTCCACATGAGTGAAAAGTATGATATGGCGCCAAAAAACCAAATTGATCTCAGGCTACTTTAAGAGACAGAATCCAGAACATGGTTGGTTCTAGTATACTCCATCTTGGTCTCATCTCATCTGGAATATTATTTGTTTCTGAATTGAATAAAATATCACCTTTTAGGAAGAGTCTGGATAAGCTGGAAAGGATCAAGAAGAGGGTGACTGGCACTGTGAATGACCTCAAGATCATGCTACTGGATTGGGTGAAGCAACTGCAAATGTTTAGCCTGGAGAAGAGAATACAGTATTTCAAGGGTTGTCCTGTGAAAGAGGGATGAGAATTATTCTTTTTGCTTCTATGGGGTAAAAGTCAGAGCAATGGGTCAAAGTTGCAGAAGCAGATTTTGACTCAATGTAAGGAAACATTTCCTAACAATTATAGCTGTCCAAAAATAGAATGGGCTGCATTTAGGAGATTCTCAAAAACAAGCTCGATGGCTAGTTACTGAGTATTCTTGCTCCCATATGGGTGAGACTAGATGGTCTCATAGGTCCCTTTCAACTCTGAGATTCTGGTACACTGGGAAGGACTTTATGTTATCTTGAAGACTGCTTTCAGCTCTAATGTCCTATTGCTAATAAGTCAAATGTACAACATAGAAAACTTTCCATGTTTTTCAAGGATGTTCCTTAACATCTTTTTTTTCTGGAAGGACAAAAAAAACAAGCAAACCAAACAACCCAACATGTAATTTTCTGGTGGGAAGACTCTGTATCATTTTTCCTGGAAACATTTATGTTCCTTAGGTTAGAGGAAGGAATGCTCCCCTCGACCTAGTTCTAAAAGCTTGCCTTCCTGGACATGAAAGTCAATAGACAACATAAAGCCAAGTTCTCTTCACAGAGAGGAAGCAAGTTTTACATTTGAAAGAAATTAGAAAAAAATAAGATTTCACATTAACCATGTGCCTAAATTTGTTTTTGCTCTCTGTCCGTGATCTGGTTTGAAATACTCAAAAACCCTACAGAGGCAGCTGTAGCAGCTAATAGAGAATCCACCGGACATACTTGTTTGAGTTCTAGCCATGTCTCCTAGTAGCTGTTTGGCACTGGGCAAATAATTTCACCTATCTGAGCTATTCACCTGTGACACAGGGGACAATGATTTCTGTCCTGCCTGCCTTCTTGGGCTGTTGTGAGGCTCAAACCAGAGAGTGGGTGTGGAAAGCTTCGTAAATTTTGTAAAACCCTCTACATCTGAGGGGTTAACAAGGAAAGAATGTAAGCCAGAAGAAATAGCAGTCATAAAACTGTATAAAGGCACATGATATCTTTACAAATCCAAGAACTCCATTACCTGGAAATTACCCATGGGATGGCTTTTCTATCTGCTTTAGATTTTTTTTTATTATTAAGGTGACCAAAAACAAACATGCACATTTCTGTATTCAAATTAAGAAAAAGAGGATTATATATAAAACTATGAGTTTCTATTACATACAGTTTGGTGTTCTTTTAACACAGTAGCACCAACACCGCCCTTCTTGTCTGTGTCCCCTTTCGAACTTGGGATTTTATAAACTCAAAAAATTTCATAGCACAAAGAGGTCCACTTAGCTTGACAGTAACAGTGTACCCTGCCTACATGTTGACCTTGAGGTGAAGAAAGGAAGTGGGTTAGTTTTCCTCACAGGTCATGACCACCACTTGAGCCTCACCTATCACTTTGGTCTTGGAAATAGAGGGATAGTAAAGGCAGCCATGATTATTCTCCTTTGACTCATGGGGAAAATTGAGGCCTGGAGAGGGGAAACAACTGGCTCATGGTCATCAAATTAGTGGTTGACTGGGCCAGGATTAGACTTTGGGCATTCTGAGCCCTGGAGCAATGCTATTCCCTCCTTCCCCCCAATTTCATAGTTACTACCTTTGCCTTGATAAGACTTCTGTTGGAATTCCCGGTGTAGGGAAGAGTTCCTTCCCATAGCATAGTGACTGCAATGTCCAAATCTGTTTTTCCACTTTAATGGATTCAGTTATTCAATAGTCAATACCAAGTATCAACCAGGCATTTTAATTCTGCAACCTCAAAATGGAGGTATTTTACAACTGCATTCCTTTTAACTCACTTTCTTCCCAGGCAGAAATCTTTGGAAATGTCGCTTTCCATTACAAAGTTTGAGTGATTAAGCAGTGGCCAGATGATTAGGGGACTGTAACTGGAGAAGTCACAACTTTGAAATATGATTTCCAGCAGGACCCCACTTCTGGTTATTGAATCTTCGGCCTTGTTTCTGGCATTAATCAATTAAGGCTCTTACTGCCCCAAATCAGTAGAAAACTGGAGAATCATTAGCACTTCATCTGGGAAACAGGGCCCTGTCAGCAGAGAGTAAGAGATTGGGGCCCATGTGGGCCTTTAAAAGAGAGCACATTTGTCAAGTCATTGAAGGAAAGGTTGGTCTAACTGTCAAGGACTTTATCAACTTCCAGGTCATATCAATTCGTCTCAGTGCTCACTCACAGACTGGAACTAACTGGTATCACTGACGGTGGACAAACTTAGGTTTCCCATGAATTTTAAGGGAAATTTTCATGTTTGCTTTTGTTATTTGCAACTAACTGGAAAGCCTGTCAGTCCTTCCATATAATGGATAATAGTTAATGCTTCCAGAGCACATAGTATATTTCCATGCACATCTCACGTGATTCTCTAAATAGTTCTGGGAAATAAATACTGAAAATATGGTTATCTCCACTTCAGAGATGAGAAAACTGAGGCTTGGAGAAAGAATCACAGTGCCCAAGGAGCCACAGGTGGTCACTTGTTCACTGACTTCCAGGTGCAGTGTTCTTTCCCTTACATCATTCCTGTGTGCATATTAGTGCTGAAACTGTAGTGAGAGGCAAGGTTGGCCCTCAGGCAAACTGCAAAGTAAGTCATTTGTTTTTGATGTTTCTCCTACCATCTCTTTATGTGCCCATTTGCCCCTAGCTTCTTATCTCCCAGGTTCCTAATGTCCTTATGCTGTGCCATCTATCCAGAGGTCCCCTGGCCAGGTCTGCCCTTCCTACGTTCTGGACAGCATGTTCCAAGGCTCTCTTCCATTTGGGGTGAGATAGCCTTGCAAGATCCAACTAGCTAACTCACATCAGAAAAACTAACTCCGTGACCTTTCTGAAGTCACATAAAATTTTAGTAGTGGAGGTGGGGCTAAAACTCAGGTCTGGGCAACTCTTTTGTGAAAAAGTAAGGCTTTCTGGGGTATGTGGTCTCCCCCTTCTCTTTCTCCCCCCTCTGTAGACAACATGGAATAGTGGCAAGAATGCTGAACTTAGGGTCAGAAAACCTGGATTTGAATCTCAGTTCTAACTCCTTTTGACTTTGGGCAAGCTGTTACTTTTTCTCTGTGTCACTGGTAAAATTACGGGTTTGGCCATGATCACCTTCAAGTTCCTTGGAGCTCTAAATCCATGATCCTTTCCTCCTTATGGGGATTCCAGCATACCATATTGTCATATGAGGAAGGGATAGATTTTAAAAGGGTACTCCTGTAAATCAATGCACTTAACACAAGAAGGGATCCCCAATGGTTAAATTCAGGTATTAAAGTGAGGAAGTGGTAGCTGACAGGAGATATTTTTGGCCAGAATGATCATCGAATTGCCATTCAGGTAACACTCCAACCAGGAACCTTCTCTGCTTTACTTGGCACAAGGCTAACCTTAAAGAGAGCAACAGTACAAACACTGACTTGGACTTCCAACTCTGTGACCATGCTAAAGTCACTTTACCTTCCCTGGGCCTCAGTTTGCTCATAGTAAAATGAAGGGGATGGACTATACAATCTCCAAAATTCCTTCCAGCTCCCAATTCTGTGATTCTATTTACCCTAAAAAAAACTGAAATCATTGCATGTTTTTTTTTTAGTTTTAAACATTCATTTCCAGAAGATTTTGAGTTACAGATTTTCTCCCCATCTCTCCCCTCCCTTCCCCCCACAAGATAGCAAGCCTACTGAGTACCCCTTCCTCCAATCTGCTCTCTCTTATATCCTCCCCCATAACCCCTCTAACTTTCTAGTAGAGCAAGATGGATTTCTATACCCCAGTGCCTGCATATATTATTTCCCAGTTGCATGCAAAAAACAATTCTTTTTAACATTTGTTTTTAAAACTTTGATTTCCAGATTCTTTCCCTTCTTCCCTCCTCACCCACCCCCCCCACTGGGAAGATTAGTATTTCAATACAGGTTGTACATGTGTAGTTACGCAAAACATTTCCATAGTAGTTATATTGTGAAAGACTAACCACATTTCTCTCCATCCTATCCCAGCCCC
>JAQQSV010014344.1:0-12311 GCA_028646515.1 Pseudochirops corinnae
TTTAATCCTAGCTCCCTTGATCTCTGGAATATCATATTCCAGCCCCTTTGATCCCTTAATGTAGAAGCTGCTACATCCTGGGTTATCCTAATTGTGTTTCCACAGTATTCAAATTGTTTTTCTTGGCAGCTTGTAGTATTTTCTCCTTGATCTGGGGTCTCTGGAACCTGGCTGTAATATTCCTAGGAGTTTTCTTTTGGAGATCTTTTTAAAGAGGTGATCAGTGGATTCTTTCAAGTTCTATTTTGCCCTCTGGTTCTAAAATATTGGGGCATATTTCCTTGAGAATTTCTTGAAGGATGATTTCTAAGTTCTCTTTTTGATCATGGCTTTCAAGTAGTCCAATAATTTTTAAATTGTCTCTCCTGGATCTGTTTTCCAGGTCAGTGGTTTTTTCAAGGAGATATTTCACATTGCCTTCTATTTTTTCATTTGTTTGTATGTGTTTAATAGTATCTCATAAAGTCATTTTCTTCCATTTGCTCCACTCTAATTCTGAAGTAATTATTCTCTTCAGAAAGCTTTTGAGATACTTTTTCCATCTGGGAAATTCAACTTTTTAAGGCACTCTTGTCCTCATTGGCTTTTTGGCTCTCTTTTGCCATTTGAGTTAATCTATTTTTTAAGGTGTTATTTTCTTCAGTCAGGTTGTTGACTATCTTTTCATGATTTCCTTGCATCATTCTTATTTCTCTTCCCAATTTTTCCTCCGCTTCTCTCATTTGGTTTTCAAAATCCTTCTTAAGGTGATCTATGCCTTTTAGAAGTCTTCATGTTTCTTGGAAGCTTTTGGTGTGGGAGTTCTGACTGTGTTGTCTTCCTCCCGTTCCATGCTTTGATCCTTCTTATGCCCAAAGAAGGAATCTAGAGTTTGGTTGTTGTTCTTACTTTGCTTCCTTTGCCTGCTCATGATGGTCAGTCAATGATTTTTTTTAGCTCTGTGGAACTCTGCTTCCAGAGGGGAAACTCTGTCCCAAATCACTGGGGTTTTCCCAGCTGCCAAGGCTATTAGGAGGCTGCCATTTTTTTCCAGCTCCGGCCAGCTTTGGCTCACTGAAAATGCACCCCAGGACCACCTCCCAAGATCACGATCCAGATCCAGGCCTCTCAATGCAAGAGCACTTGGCCTCTGAATGATCCCTTGGCCCCCCTGCAGTCCACAGGCCAGGAGCTCAGAAGCAGCTATGTTGGGCAGCTGCAGGGCCTATGCTTCTGCTGCTTCTTTGACCAAGAGGCAGTTTGGCTGGACCAGCTTTTCTTCCCCAAGTTTAGCTAAGTTCCACTGACCTGTCGCTTAGTCCTTGTTTCTTATGACTTGATAATTCTGGAAACTGCCACAGCTGCCACTGATCCACTCTCCTGAAACTCCAGCTGTGGCTCAGCTAGGCTTGTCCAGCTGACCCCAGGGCCACACAGTGATTTCAGGCTGAGCTGGTTTTGGCTCCCTGTGCTGAGGTGGTCCCTTCTAGCCAAGCTGCATATTTATTGTCCAACCAATGCAAGTGAAGATTATTCTTAGTTCCCTGGGCAGAGTGGGAATATATGGGATGTCAGGTTACTTAAAGGAGGGCCCCTCTATCCTTTTAAGAAGCAAATTAGCCTCAAGGAATTGAAAATTCCACAGGGTTATAAATGATAAAAATTCCTCTCTCTACCTTCCCTTGCCCCTATCTAATTTTGGCACCATGGAATTCATGGTTATGTGTGTGTTCATTGGTATTCACTCTAGAGACTCCTCCACTGACTTCTTTGTGATCTATCTGGAAAGCCGCAACTGGATGTCAAACCAGTTCCTCCAACTTGTCTCAAATTTGTCTTATCTTTCACTCCAGAACTACTTTACCCCTTAACTTCTCTGTTTCTGTTGATAGTATAATCTCATGTCTGTTACCTAGCCTAGAAAATTCAAGGTTTTCCTTCCTGTTTATTCTCCCTTGATTCCAATACCAGTCAGTGTAATGGTAATGAAATTTGAAGATCCCTTTGTATTGCTAAGCTAAGAGGTACTGAGCACATAGTTTCAATTTAATCCTCTGTTAAAGAAACAGAAGGTATAAACCCCTGTGGCTGATGTAACAGGAAGGGGCTGAACAGGGAGGAGCAATATTGTATATAAGGAAAAACCCTAGCTTGGAAAGTCAGAATTTTCTGGGAACTTGTGGTGGTGGAGCTTCTTCTGAGGGCCAGCCAAGCTGTTGAGGACTTCTGAGGGCCAGCTGGAGCTGCTGAGGACTTCCAAGGGCCAGTGAAGCTGCTGAAGACTTCCAAGGGCCAGCTGAGGTGCCAGAGGAGGCATGACTGTGGTGTTGGTACTTTGTCTGTTTGTGGCTTTGTTAAGCCTTCACTTCCCAGGAATAGAGACCATGGAGGATTTAAGGCAGACTGAACACTGTGAGCTTCAGTGTGGAATAGGAACTGCACGGAGAGCTAGACAAGGATCTGAAAGCTGTCTGCCTTTGAACCCAAGTGACAGTTTGGTGAATTCAGGTAGGAGCTGAGACCATGGAAGGGGAACCAGGGGAGATGAGAGCCAGCCTTGAGTCAAGATGAAAGAAGACTTTACTTGGATACTGTGTACTGACTGAGAAGACTATGATTTACTGTGACCTAGTGAGGGAGAACTTTGATGTCGTAGTTTGTGTCCCCCAAGGAGGCCTTGCCTTCTTAAGGATGAGAGAGTTACAGATTAAGGAGGCTCTCCTTCTTAAGACTGATTGAATTAAGGACTTAAATAAATGATTGATTGTCTAAATGAATGTACCTTGTTTAAAAGACAACCACTGAATGACTGAGTTGCTAAGCGATTGACTAAATGATTGTATTTTGTTTGAAACTATGTGACAACTTTGGTGAAAACTATGTGGCCATTTTAGTGATAAGTTGTTGTGAATGCTATATTTTGATTTTCTGTGATAAGTTGTAATATTGTGAATGCTGTACCTTGATTTTCTGTGAATGTGTTGCTCTGATTTGTTATTGAATAAAGTGTTCACTATACTATGTAATCAGAACCTTGAAAGCTGTTCACAGCAGCTGTACTCTGGAAAGCTGCTCATGTGTGGCTTTACAGTCAACCATTTCATAAGTAATATAGTAATCTATTTCTCCAACTCTCAGTCTTCTCTCTACTCACAAAACCATCACCCTACTTCATTCAGGTCCTATTGTCCTATTATCACTTCTCCCCAGAATACAGTAATAACATATTAACTAGTGTCTTTGGCACCAGGGTTTTCTCTCATTAGCACATGAGCTCCTTCTTTTGGTTGTTCAGTCATTTCAGTCACGTCCAACTCTTTGTGACCTCATTGGGGTTTTCTTGGGAAAGATACTGGAGTGGTTTAGCATTTTCTTCTCCAGCTCATTTTACAGATGAGGAAACTAATATGAATCGGGTTAAGTGACTTGCCAGGGTCACACAGCTGCTAAGTGTCTGAGGCCAGAACCTGACTCTAGGGCTGGTGCTCTATCCACTGTTCCACCTAGCTGCCTATGTGGCACATAGTAAGTGATTAATCAATACTTGTTCGTAGACTTGTTTATCTTTCACAAAAGCACCAAAATAACCTGAGAGTTCTACTATTCCACTTCAGTGATCAAAACCCTTCAGTACCTCTATGGTACTAGGAGAGTATAATATAATATATGGTACTTAAGTTGGCATTTAAGACCCTCCACAATCTGGCCTCAATGTCCTTTTTCCTCCATCCTTTCATTTTACTGTGCTTTGTAACCTTTATGTTCCTGTCAAATAAGTTTTTTGCCTCTTTTGTGAAACTCAACATTTACGGATGAGAACGTTCTTTTCTTTTCTTTTCTCCTAACATTCTCCTAAGAAGACTGTTATTCCTTTTCTCACTCTTTTATATTGTGCTTGTATGTGTATATATTCTTTCCCTTGCATTGTAAAAAAAAAAAAAAAGTTCTTTCAAGGTAGGGGTTTCTTATTTTTACGCTGGCCTCCCAAGAATATACCACAGAATATTCAGTTGAATTGTTTGAATACATACCCTTTATTTTCTAATTACTTTATAATGAATAAAGACAATCTTTTATAAAAATACTAACTATGAACAACAAATGGTTGTGACACCTGTAGTTTAAGGGTGACATTTTTGAAAGGAAGACTAGAGTTACCTTGTGGTTCTTCATTGTCAACATTATCTGGAAAATCTCAACTAATTTACCTTGTGGAACTTCACTTCCAAATGATATATCTGTCCCAGATGGATTAAAAGGGCACATTTTCTGTTCTGGAAATTCAGTTGCCCATAGGAACCATTTTTAGTGGAATCTCAGCAGGCCAATATGTGCTTCACAGCTTGTCAATAGCTTCTCTATTCGTTAAAAGAAATCCTTTAAAAATTTAAGGTCTACAAAGAAGGACACCCTATACAGGATAATAAAAATCTTATTATGTTTTGAATTGACTTAGTTTTCGTTCAGTGGCATAAAAAATCATCTCTAAGAAACTTCTAAATATTTTGTCTTTTTTTTTAAGTCATGCTCTTTCCAACAAAGGTTTGTAAAATGAGAGAGTTGAACTGAATGACCACTGAGGTTGCTTCTAGTTCTAGATTTATGAATCAGTAAGAAATATTCTTTCTAACTTAGTGTAAAATGTAGTTAGAATTAGGAAGTTGGTTGCTTAAGATCACTTCATTTCTTTAAACTCTCCAAAGCAAATAGAATAAATCTTATTTTATTAAATTAAATTTAATATCTATAAATTTTCCACAGGAGAGCATGAAATGAATTGAGAAAAGTAAAAAAGTTATCAATAATATTTAGTTTTTATATACATTCTCTTCTATGTGTCTCAGAACTGGATGAGACACAAGTATCTAGTCATTCTTGAGGAGTCATCAGAAAGGCTATACTAGTAATTATTGACCATATAATATCAATTTCATGTAACTTAGATTTTGGACTATCAGTAATCACATATATATTTTATGAGTAGTAATTATTATAGAGTCTCAGGATTCTAGTTCAAACTAGTGATAAGACTTGTAAATGAAAGTAAAAACATCTCCACTTCATGTAGACGTTACTCTTCTACACTGATGTCATTAATATAAAAAGTCTATAACATTTTATTTACTGAAATGTAATATAATCACTGAACATTATGCCCAGCTACCTATACAATAACTTGCTGAATTTAGGGGGCACTAAAAGCATCTTCGGGCCTTAAGCAGCACAGAAACAACAGTATACTACCCAGTTAAAAGAGCAATTATATAAATAGAAAGCTATTAGATGGGACCCCTTACCTGCTAGATTCTTGCACTTCACCCCAGGTATCACTGTACTCCAAAAGAATGCATTTCCTGAGAGCTGTCTTGGGTTCAAAAAATTGTTAGTGTCTGCCAGTTGTGTATGTTAGGTTTAAAATATTATAACTCAATGTTGTTCATGATGCCTTCCTCTCCAAATATATAATAAAGAATATTAAAAATGATTAATAGTTCTTTCAGCAAAGGATGAATGAAAATCTCTATTTGGGCTTATGTAACCCTCTTACTCAGATATTTGCAAAGTGAAAGTCCATCCTCAAATCTGTAACCCCTGGAATACCTGAGTACATGAAAATAAGATTGCTAACAACAGTAAACACACTTGTTGATCCGTCAGATCTACTACTTGCAGCACAAAATTATGGAAATGAAATGAAAATGGTTTATGTGTTAATATGACAGGAATCTCCATAGCCTTTTTTGCAGATGTTTTGCATGGTGTCATCAAATTTTATCAGATTGTATTCTTATTACTATTTGTGGTAAGAGGAACATTTCATCCACACAGACTCGACTAATTTTGTCCTAAAAGTCAAATAAATTGTCCTTGAACTTTAACTGGTACAGCAATTAAGATTTGAAATCATTGAGGTCACTTGTATAGAAAAGCAGCATGGGGGAGTCTTGGGTTTCTCAGGTTTGTTAACTGGGTGTACTAAAGGAGAGAAAGGGAAGCTGTGCCCCACTGAATATAAACTGTATTGTTATTTATTATCCTTTCCACACTGTAATTAAGTATACCTTTTGTTAAATGTTGGAAAATTTACAAATATTCAGTTTTGTTACTATCTTATTCTCTGACTATTAACCTGGCCCAAGCTAGCATGTATGACTCAAAGACAAGAATTCCTATGTCTATAGACATAGAGATTTATCAGCCAAACTGTAAGACTTTCTATATAAAAATAACAAGAATATTTATGAAAAATAAGATTAAACTATTTAAGAACTTAGCAAATTTTTATATATAATAATTATAGTCATAAAATATATAGGTATATAGTAGGTATTTTTTTAAAAGAAACTGTTGAATCATATTGAATATTAGTTGAGGCCAACTAAAAATCAATTTCAAGTCTTACCCTGAATCCATGTTGTACAACTGTGTCTGTGGCTCAAATGGTAAAAATATTAGGATTTTTTCTCCCATACCTGGTTCTTTTTTGTAAGGATTTATGAGTTGCTTTATTTTCTGGTTGAAGTTTATTGATTTTAAAAGCCTTCTAAACAAACAGCCTCAATCTATCTATTCTTGAATCATTGATAGTAGGTCACCTGGAGACAGTAAATGATTTTCATTTCCTCAAGGTGGACTTCCTGAAGTGAAAGCAAAAGGACAAATGTTTTATTTTGAATGCCAAGTAAAATTATTGGGATGTAGAATTTAGTGGTAAATACAGACTCTGCCTGGGGTTCAAAGAAGCAGCCCCAGCTCTTCCATGGGCTCAAATCACATAGCCTTTGTCAACTGAATCATGGCTATAACAATATTAAACACTGTAGCAACAGACCATGTGTATTAGCATAAAGTATTATTCTCCTTTAAAATTTGTTTTTAAATAATGAAAACTTCTGCTTCTATGAAATGATGCAGTTAAATAAGTAAAACTAGGAAAAAATATATAGTATACAAAAAGATGATCACATAAAGGAAAAGAATACTATATGCCATATAGTTTAATAATGACCATTCTTGCCTCAGAGGAGGATATGAAGGAATATACCTTATTCGTTGGTTTGGTGGAAGACCCATTGGTGTAAAAGACAGAATACACTCTGAAAGGAGGTGGTCTTGTGGTTTTACTGGCTTATTTTGTTTTGTTTTGTTTTTTTCTTGTCACAAGGAAGGATATATGGGCAGGAGAGGTGATAGAGGATAAGTGGAAATGACTGGTTTAAAGACAAAAGACATCAGTAAAAGAATAATTTTTTAAAAAATGTTTAAAGTTACATTATAGACTACTTGCTTAACTCATGAAGATGCAAAATATTAGACTTCATTAAGACGATCATCAGAAATTCACCCTTAAGTGACTAATGGATTATCCTTCAATAAGCAGGAAAGGACTATTTTCTTTCTAGTATAAAGGAAATTTATCTAATAGAAAAATGTTACATCTGCTACTGAATCCAGAAAGGGAAAAACAAATTATTCCTCCCTACCTAATATTTGATAATTTGTTAAATATTAAAAAAAACAAAAGAAAACAAAATCATTATGACTTAAAATGAATAGGAGTTTTTTGAAGGTTTTACTCATGGGGCAAATTTCTTTGAAGCAGCAGGGAATGGAGTTTAAATGAGTAGTGCAGTCATTGGCCTGAGAATCAGAAAATATGTTTAAATTCTAGTATTAATACTTAATAATTGTCTCTAGACAAGTCAATTAATCTCTGTGACACTGAATGTTCTCATCTGTAAAATGGGGATGATAATACAGACACTACTTATCTCACAGTGTTTTGAGGAAGAAAGTGCTTTTGAAATGTTAGAGAACTTTATAAACATGGAACCAAAGAATGTGATATTTGGGAAGGGACCTCAACCAACCACCCAGTCTAATACATGCTCCATTATGATAACCTGACCACTGGTCATCCATTGTTACACGTTCTTTGTCTAGATATTAATAAAAATAAACAAAACAAGGAATTACTTATGTTTATAAGGAATCCTATAATTGGAGTAATCCTTAAAAGTCACCTAGACCACTCTGTTCTACAACTTGCCCCCAAAAGTGGTCATACAAACCCCACTTGAATGTCTCTAAAGTTTAAGTTTCCTTATTTATAAAATAATGAGCTTGGATTAGATGATCGCTAAATTCCCTTTAAGTTCTAAACCCCCAATGCTGTAACTCATTACCTAAAGAGACAGCTTAGACCATTTTACACAATTCTAGCTGCATTTCTTGATATTGAAGCCTGAGTCTTTGTAAGTTGGCACTATGCCTGATATATAGTAAGGGTTTATTAATTTTTTGTTTTCTTCTTCCTTTCTACCTACTGGTTTGAACTTCTGCCCTCTGTGTCATTATTTCCCTTTGAAAATCTTTTAGATATTTGAAGAATTATAATAATCCCGTCATTTCTTACTCTCTTCCCTTTAAACATTCATTCTCCCAGTTTAATCAGTTCTTTAAACTGATACCCATGTAATACAGCTCCAAGTCCCCCACCTCTTTAGATTTCCTTTATTCAACCTGATCAACAGACTCCTTAAAATCAGGGCCCCAACATTAGTGAAACCAACGAGTATCACTTCCCTTGTTCCCTTGCTATTCTATCAATGTTGCTTAGCTACTAGCCCCAAAACTTCACCACTAAGAATAAGTTTATCTCATAGCAAATAAAGATATCCAACATGTTCCAAGATGATATTTAAAAAATTAATTTGCTATCAAAAATGTTAGCATTACTATAATGTGTGATACGAAATGGTTGAATCCCAAACATTGGGTAAACAAATGAAAGCTGTGGTTCCCATCAGACCTGCCAAAGAGGTATCCAGGAAAGAGAATAATTTCAATTTCTTGGGGGCAGGGATCATCACTGAAATCACATGTTATGAACTAACTCTAATTTGCAAAGCAGGTAGCAGAACACACTACTTCAGAAATAAGAGTGAGTGACACGTTCCTTTTCACATTATTTTCATGAATTCTGCTATAGGAATAGGATAATATGAAACCACTTTATTTTTGTTGTTTTTCCTTTTCTGACCCTTACTATAAGGAAGAACCATATAAATGACTGGAAAACTAATAGACTTTATAAAGAACAATAAGTGGCTAATTAATGATGAGTTAAAAAAAACCTGGAAAATACATAAGTAATTGACATAGCTCTCTTCATTCACTTAGGACTTCATCTATTCAGTTACTAGATCTACTTTTGAAATTCTAAGCAGAACAAGACTTATTTGTTTCAAGGAAGATCTCAGAAAGCCCCAACAGAAATATCTTCACCTATCATTATTAAGTGGCAGAAATTTAAATTTAGTCTTAAAAATTAAAAAGAAAATTACCTAATTGAAGCACATATTACTTTAATTATCCCCCCCAAACCAGTTATTTTATCAGCATAACAATATAGAAACTCCCACCATCATCACTTATTAGCAATTCTGTACCTGGAAAACTCTTGGAGAGTTTCTTGGGATAGTGACTCATAGAGACTTGAACCCAAGGTTCAAGGACTAGAATTTTATCTTTGCCATGCTGCCTTTGTATTAGTATTGCACAGAGTAATGAAAACAAGGTAACAGTCTAATTGCAACTTGTACAGCCCCAAGAACTTTGACGACGTGACTTTACAAAACCCTTACAATACCCATAGAGATCACAATGATCAATTGTTATATTTAGGATAAAAGTCAAATCAATTAAAAGTTACATTCATCTGCACCTAGAGAAAACATTCTATGTCGTTAATGACTTAGGAGACTCATGGATTCCCATTGAAACTGAAAAGCATATTCCTTGACTTGCAAATTACTGTCTTTCTATATACTTGATTATGTGCTCTTAAGAAGACTTACGTATATAAAAGTGCACATGCAGAGTTTCCTGACTTTGTGACTGATTAGAACCAACCAAGGACTGCATCATCCAAATAAGTGCCCAAGAACTGAGCTATCACATGTGATTAGAAATATCAGGTAAGACAGCTCACATTATACCTCCTTATACATGGAAAGTTACTCCTAGAAGACCTTCCTGATCTCTTATCATTTTGACAGAGAAGAAAAAAAATATGAAATAAATTTGTCTTCACAAAATTTATTAAAATTTCCACTACCCCTTCCTCACTTTGCTGCAAAGAATGACAAAATTCTAGAACTGTAAGGGTCCTTGATGATATCTAAGGCCAACCTCTTATTTGAAATACCAATCCCCTCTGCAACTTTTCCCAAAGACCATTCATACAATGGGAAGGAAATGTGTCATTAGTACATGTACTATGTAAAAAGATGAGCTTTACTCTTATGTTCAGTTTTTTGTATTCCTGATATCATTAAATACACACATGGAGATGGCACTAAGTGGGATCCAAGCTTAGAATTTAAAATTCAGCAGTACATGCATTTCTCTATTTGTGTCTATGTAGATTTACATGAAAAAAGAAAAGTAGATATCCATGTGGCTGATGTAGACTGTTCCCAATACCCAGCAATGGAATAAAGATACATGATATTAAAAACTTAAGGGGTTGTTTTCATAGCAAATTATGGGAAATGTATTTCTGTTTATGATACACACCCACACACACGCATATACACACAGGAGTTTGCTAAGTACTTAGGAAACATTTATCTTTATGAGATCTTTCCTTTCCAGTCCTGCAATTCTCCTTTAGGTTTCTACTTGCTAGAGTAAATAATTTTAAAAAAAAATCAACCTAACTCAGACTCAGAAAACCATTTGTCAAATTCTTTTAAGCTCAAAATAATCTACACACTAAACTATAGCAAAACTTTACTTCCTCCTGTAATTTGTACTAATAAATTATTTCAAGACCAGAAGTCACTGGCTGTGTGTTGCTCAAACAGTTGACAGTGACAAAACCCTGAATTATGCATGTTTTGTTTTCTTTACCCACAAAATTTTACAAGTACAGACAACACAAACTGAGAGGGGTCAAATTAAGACTTATAGTTCTCATTAGGTTTGTAATTGTAATATGTTTAAAGTGAGTGATTGAAATTCACTGACCTATTAATTCAGTTCTACTTTGTTGCTCTGAATCTCATTAAGTTGGTCCAAGGAGAAATTTGGCTGTATAAAGACTGGTCTTTATGCACTCATACCCAACAAATTTGACATTTGTTAAAAAATGATATTTCATAAACATGATAAGAAAGTAAAGCACAGAGCAAGAGAAACTTCATTTGAGAAGGCAGAGAGAATACGTACACAGATGTATTCAAAAGTTATTACAAACATGAAATCTTATTAGAACCACTAAGCATATTATTTTATTTGGTATAATTTTCAGTTTTAGTCTTATAAATGAAATGCAACACAGACAGGATCTATTAAGACACAAGTCCATAAATGAGACGTAAACAGTTTTCAATTTATGTAGTCCCAGTAATCTTGCCATCTTGATTAAAAAAATAGATATTATGCAATGTGGCTAGATCTAAAGAAACAAAAATGAAAATTGGCAATGAGATGGATTTCTTTAATTACAAATAATTACATTTTCTGTTTCATTTATATTTTACAAACATTTTCCAAAATATTTGTTTTTGCTAGATGAGTATAATGACTAAGCTTGACCTGAGATGAGGAAATGTACCTCTGTCCTATTTTGGGGAATATGGAGGTGGAATGCTATATAAACTATGAAATGTAGTCTCTCTACTTTGTAGGTTTTAATTAATTGTTTTTCTCTCCCATAAGGTAAACTTCACTGGATTTGGAGAAGGAACAGAGCTGGAACTGACCAATAGAAAAAACAAAAAGCATCAGTAAAACATTTAAAAATAAAATAAATCAAAATAAAAACAAACTATGCATCACTTAGATCTGCATGTTGTATAGAACCTATCATTCAGACAGTTCCTAGTAAAAGGATGAACATTGCAATGATGAAGGGTTTGAAGAGTTTCCCTTGAGTTTCACTTCAGACAACCAAAAATATGGACAAGGATAAGCCAGACAAAGGAGACTGCACAATCCTGATATATCTTTATAAATGTGAAAATAAATATTAGTGAATTAAATACACAAGCAGATGAGAAACTGATAAACAGCAGTAACTTTATGCAAATCATTTCCCCAAAATTATCTGAAAATGTGCATAATTTCACTGAATATTTTATAGAGCCTTTTTAAAAATATCTTAAATTAATAAGTATGTCCTCATAAAGATGACAATGCTCTTTCTAACAGAGGGAAATTAAATTTTGTAAATACTAAGAATTTCAAGTCATTGTTACTATTAAATATTGTAATATTTTACATTCTATTTAACAGAGAGCTTGGTGAACTGAAAACATTTTATA
>JAQQSV010014345.1:0-12311 GCA_028646515.1 Pseudochirops corinnae
AAATGATCTAGATCAGTGGTATCAAACTCAAATACAAAAACCATATATAAGGATCCCTTTGGGTCACATATTGACTTAGAAAACCACATATTAACATTATCTATATTCTATTGTATTTTTTATTTATTTTGTTAAATATTTCCCAGTTCATTTTTAATCTGGTTCAGACTCCACTTAGGAGCTTGCTGCAAGAACCCCTGTGGCAGTCTGGTGAAGCCTGAATCTTGTTTTAGAATAATGTTTATAATGAGCAAAATAAAATACATAGGATTATAAAGGAAATCAATTATATTGAAATACAATTATTGAAATATTTAAAAAGTTTGTGAACCTCAGTTAAGAAGCCTTCACCTACCCTAACAATTAGCAACTTAAATTTGTGATGTTTTTTAAAAGGTGAAACATTCTTTCACATATGTTATTGAAATTTGTTTCCAAAACAATCTTACGAATTAGAAACAGAATTATTTCAATTTTACAGATGAGGAAATTAAGGCAAAGAGAAAACAGGTGGGTTCTCTTTGTTTGCATAAGTTTGCATAATGGCAAAGTCCAGAACTCTCATCTCTTGTGACCAGCACTAGACAACACTGTCTTTAACTTTTTATGCTTAGGCTCTGAGTACTATCAGATGGACTGAGGAGGGCTTTCAAGTGCCACTGATAGGTATTAGGAATAGGCTTGGAAGAAAAACAGGAGAGGGGTGTAAGGCAGAAATATTTCATCTATTCTGACACATTCCATCCTATTAATCTCACTGCAACTGGAAGTTATATTTTGGTCTGAAGTTACGACCTTATGCGTCCAGGAGGAAACCAAATTTATTAGGTCTGACATTGCTCTTTATTGGAATAGTCTAATGCAGTTGAGGTTCTGTACTAAGTTCTGTTTATTTATGTATTTATGTTTGCCTAGTAGAAATATATGGGAAGATATGTGCTAGGGTGGCTGTTTTAATGCTGAGTATGCAGGAACATTCAGAAATGTTGTGATGCAGCATGCTCCATTCTAAAGAGATACATCCAGCAGACCAACTCCTAAGGATTTGCATTAAGTACTTTTGATTAAAAAAAAGTCACCGTTGGTGAAGAAAGCTTGACTGTTCATATTCAGAAGTTGTGGAAGTGTCACAATCAGTAGAGGTGGCTGGTCGTTGGGATTCATACAAAGTGAAGAAAAAACGAGAAATGGGGAGGGGGAAGGAGGGGAGAACTAGAAAGTAAATAAATTGACCTCCAAGAAACAGTTGGACAAGAAGCTTAAAGGCTATTCAAAATCAATGAGGTGAAAAGGAAGTTTTTTTTTCCCCTTCCCTTTTGGCTTCACTGGCTTTTTTTCTTCTCATTGAGCCCCATTCACGTGTTACACTGATGTGGCTTTGGTTACTTTCTTATCCCTTGTTTACATTTGGTAGGCAAACTCCAATGGGGTAAACATCCCTCCTTAGCTCCTCCAGGGGGTTGGACCATGGGAGATGCCCCCATGACATCTGCTACACCCCTTTCCAAACAGCCTAGATAGTGACAAGAGTGGATGAGACCAAAGGAACAACTCTCCCTTTAGTGATCCAAACAGTTTCTCAGGTCACTTCAAGAATGAGGGTGGCATATCAGCTTTCCCTGGAGAATTCCTGAGGAGTCTGCTCGAGAGCCATCATCATCATATTGCACTTGTCCCCAACACTAGGTGAAGCCAGCCATAAAGAAGACAATTTGTTGAACAGTATCAACCTTTTGGAGCAGGGCAAAATTAGTTCATTTTTGGCTACAGTCATATCTATATCACCTGCTGATATTGCTTCCAAGTAAATGAAAATACTTATACTTTGCTTAGACCCAGTAGGCTGATATTTCAAATCTTTATCCAGAGATCACTGGTACAGCCATGATGATACTTCATGCATTGAACCTACTCATCATAATCTAATGGTATGAAATTATTCCTATTCAGCTTTCGTCTCCTTAGGAAAAGTGAATCCCTACAAATGTGATTGTACTTCCCCATCTGTAAAATGAAGGGGGTGGACTAGATCAGGGGTGGGGAACCTGTGGCCTCGAGGCCACCTGTGGCCTTCTAGATCCTCAAGTGTGGCCCTCTGACTGAATCCAAGTGCCACAGAACAAATCTCCTTGATAAAATAATTTGTTTATTATTATTGATTATTATTATTATTATTATTGTTTTACATGCAACTGGGAAATAAGATGTCCAGGCACTGGGGTATGGTGATCCATCTTGCCCTACAGGAAAGTTGGAGGGGGGATGGAGGAGGATATAGGAGAGAGCAGATTGGGGGAGGGGGTATTCAGTGGGATCGCTGTTTTGGGGTGGTGGGTAGGGGAAAGACAGGGAGAAAATTTGTAATTCAAAGCCTTGTGGAAATGAATGTCGTAAACTAAAAATAAACATAAAATTAAAAATAAAAAAAAGAATTTGTTCCATAAAACTTGGACTCAGTCAAAAGGCTGCACCCAAGGACCTAGAGAGCCATGTGTGGTCTTGAGGATGCAGGTTTCCCATCCCTGGACTAGATGGTCTTTGAGATCCCTCCAAACTCTAAAATTCCACAATCTCACAATTATACTATTGCTAAAGAACAGACACCAGCTAAAATGTATATGGCAAGAACAGGGAGCAAACTGATCATCAGACTTCAATTTATTCTTCTCTCATAAAGGATAATCACTTAATAGCTCATGATCCCATGCCTTTGTTATAGCTATTGGTCCATAGAAGTGTTGGCCAAGCTTAGGTTACTATGAGATATGAGTTATTAAAACATCTTATCCTTTATTTTGGTCACCAGCAAAAGCAAATTACTTTGTTTAAAGAGGTCACTTCTATTATCAGCAAACTCTAGTCTGAGCAATAAATGCTTCTGTCAGCTGCTCGTCACTTCTATGGCCATTAGTCACTTTTAGGTCTTTTACTATGACCTGTTACAGTATTTTTATTCACGCAGGAGGACTGTTATTATTTGAACACCTGTCTTTTAGGGAACGGAAGAAAAATGCTTTTGGATCAGAGAGCTGGTCAAAAAAGGGGCCAAGAATTCTGTGGAACTACATCATTGGTATTTGGATAAGTTATCCAGACCCCCAATCTATTTTAAATGTTAATGTTTCAGCCACATCTCAGGAATTTTTTTGAAAAATTATACATTAGTGTAACAAGGATAATTCAGGGTAGAAAGATTGTGCATCTCAAAATACAAGGGGATGGGGGTGGGGGGAACAATCCACAATTAAAATCTGGGAGTTTAAAAAGCTGCTAGTACTCATGTTCAATTGTTATCTTTCATCTAAATACCAAAGTAATTAGTCATCTTTAAGAATTTTCTACTTGCAAAATGTCAGTGCTTATTTTGGGTGCAGATGTTGACTAAAAGCACTTGGAAGCCTGAGGATCTGGGCACTTTATTTCTTCTGCTTCCAGGTAGGTAATTTAGGGAAGCCCGGAAAAAGAGTTTGTTTAATTTACCAAAATGCTAATGCCTCAGTCCTGAAAAGGGGAGCAATCAATCAATGAAACATTTATTAAGTGAGGCACTATGCTTGATGTTGGGGATGCAAACATCCAAATGCAACAGGCCTTGTCCTCAAAAAGCTTATATTCCATCTGGGGAAACATATACACATGGAAGTACATAGAAAATACATATGCAGTGAAAATATGGTAAACAGAGAGCAATTTGAGGGGACTAACATCTGGAGTGGGGTGGGGGGATCAGGAGAGGCCTCACATAGGAGATAGGGCTTAAGATGAGCTTTGAAGGAAGCTAGAGATCCCAGAAGGCAGCAGTAAGGAAGGAGTGCATTTCAGGAAAAGAAGAGAAGCATGGGGGGGTGAAATATAGAATGTCACACATGAGGGATTGCAAGGGGGTCGGTTGGCGTGGGCCCTGGAATGCATGGGTCAGAAGGAGCTTGTGAAGGTAGATTCATGGCACATTGGAAAGGGCTTTAAATGCCACCTAAATTGATCCCAAAGATGCAGATGTAGTTATTCACTATTTTCAATGAATCCAGTAGAACATAAGCTCTTTGAAGGCAAAGACTTTTGGGGGTTTTGCCTTTGTGTCCCTAGTGCTTAGAGGGACACCATGGAACAGCTGGCTTTGGAATGAAGAACTGGGTTCAAGCCTTGCTTCAGACACATTCTACCTGCATGACCCTGAGCAAGTGAGTTCCAACTCTAAGACAGTCAGTTATAGATAAACAGCTATGCTGCATCTGTGGAGGGCATTTCCATACTGGAAACCTCCTAAACCTGATGAAGTCACAGTGCTTTCTTTGTCTCAGGGCGAAAAAATCTTCTGTCACTAGCATAGGGCTCTGTGCATAGCAGACACTTAATATATGTTTACTGTCTGAATGAATGATTGTCACTGCCTCTTTCCCATACTAGTTCGAAATATGTTAAAAGCTCTTGAAGTGTGTTGTTTCCATTCACAATCAACAACAGTGTTTAATATAGCACACCCTCTACCTCTGAACAGTAGTGCCAAATGTCAGGGAAACATGCTCTATTGTTCCCCCACACAATTAATAACATTCTCTTTGAAAATCTTTTGACTACAACCTCCTTCCTGTTTATATGTGTTTGGGATGCTAACCTGTATTAAAGAGCTAGATAAATTCTTCTTATACTGGAAGAGAAATTACTACCTACAGTAGGATTAGGTTTTAAAAGATCACCTTTAGTATTTGTATGTGAAAGATAAAAGGTCATGTTTAATGGAATTCAAAATGGCTTATTTTTATTCAATGGTTTACGAAGTCACCAAGGTGTTGTTTTTTTTTTTTTCTTTTTAAGAGACCAAAGAGACGTAGGTCAGAATCCATAACAATTTTCCACTCTGTCTTGTCCATTTCAGAATTTTGAATAAGACAATGGCAACTCTTTGGAGTAGGCCAGCAATTGTGGAGGCGGATGAAGCTTTCAAGTCATTTTTTTGACCTACAAGTGTCAACTGCAAGAAAATTTCAGCTGGAAACTTTGGAAGATAAAGCAGAACACCTAATTAACATTTAGAAGACAAAGATGTATATCCATTTCAAGTAACCTGACCTGGATTTCAGCTATTATGATCCCTTTTTGACACATTTGTAACTCATTTTAATTGCTAATCGGTATTATGTATACACATTCCAGGCAGAATAGGACTCTAACTTCTCAGAGTTGCAAAGGCAAATTAACCTAAAATTAAACAATACAGTTTTGGGAAAAATATTTCCATCTTTTATAATTTAATACCAAACCAAATGCATATGATTCATAATGAACAGATAGTTATCTAAGACAGTGTAAGAGGGATATTGATATTTTGCTGGTCCATCGATACCGTCAATTTTATTCTCCAAGATTTTTTTAGGTCATTTAATTAGTACAGAAACTTGACCACATCTAAATCTTGTCATCCATGGTAATGGGATCTAAATTAAATACAAAATAAGGGGGTCTAATGAGCTATTTTTATACTTCTAATGTAGAGGCTGGAGAGGCAACCAAGAAATTGATGACTTGCTCCAATGCTGGTCCTTTACCTGCCCCTTGATGTTTACTCTGGGTTCATTTTTCTGAGGTTGCATGTTTTTTCTATAGGGGATTTAGGCTCCTCAGTGTTTCATTCCACTTTCACCTTAGATTCCCAAGAGCAAGTCCACCTTTGTCTCTAATCTAGGATTCCCCTCCCACTGCCCCTCCCCCACAAGAGTCAAGTAAAACAGCATATAGCATAAATCACATGGAACGGGGAGTTTGTTCTCACACTAAAAAGTAAATACTAAATGACAACAATCACAGAATAATTCGAACAGAATCTGGGAACTTAAGAGTACTGTACTGTATGTTTGGTTGGGAGCTTGAACTGAGCTCTTCAACAGTTAGAGATGAGGGGGGAGTGCATTCCAGGCATGAGTGACACTGTATAAGGGCATGGAGATGGAGATGGAAGGTAGTACAAAAGGGACAACAAGCATATCAGTTTAGCTGTATTGTAGAGTGCAGAACACAACATAAGAATATTAATGCTCAGACTCATACATCTTTAGAGAGAGAAAGGACCTTCAGTATCACCCTATAGGAATTATTAACCTGGGGTTTGTGAGCTTTCTTTAAAAAGTCTTTCAAAGGTGTTTTTTTTAAATGTCATTGTATAAATTATTTTCTTGGTTCTACTCACTTTACTCTTCCTCTGTTCACACAGGTCTTCCCAGGTTTATCTGAAACCACCCCTCTCATCATGTCTTACAGCACAACAATGTTCTATTATACTCATATACCATACTGGTTTTAGCTATTTTTCAATACATATATGCCCTCTTAGCATCCAGTTCCTTGCTAATGCAAAAAGTACTGCTATAAAATTTGTACATATGGATCCTTTTCTTATTCCTTGAATCTCTTTGGAGTGTGGATCTCATAGCTGGGTCAAAAGATGATGTTCATTTAATGACTTTGGGGGATAATTCAAAAGTGCTTACTACCTAATTTATGCCAGACTGCTTTCCAGTTTTCGAATCAATTTTTGTTGAAGAATAAACCTGTATCCCAAGATCTAAGCTTGGATTGAATGAACACTTGGCTACCAGGTTCATTGTATTCTATATTTTCTATACTGAATCTTTTCCACTGACTGATCTCACTATTTTTTTTTACCATTACCAAATTTTTGGATGATTATTGCTTTGTAGCAGAGGTTGAGATTTGGTGCTATTAGACCCCTTGCTTCTCACTTTTGTCATTATTTCCTGGGAGATTCTTGGCTTCTTGTTTCTTTGCATGAATTTCGTTATTTTTTTTTTCTAACTCTATAAAATAATCCTTTGGTAGTTTGGTATGTTACAGAATATGTACCCATGATCAATTAATATTTCTCCATGGTCTTTTACGGCCCCTTCCCAGCTCGAACATTCTATGACACTATGACTTTAATACAGTGTTTTCAAATACTTTTTTTCCCCAATATGTTCCAAGTTAAAAAGAAAAATAAAAGAATTCTATTTTTTAAACATTTAGTGGCATCGCACATTCAGAGGGTGCAGATTTTATTTTATAGTTTGATATCTCCTTAATTTGGACCCCAATCATTTGGATTTCCGATCTTTGGACACATGTTTCACTAAAATTCATCTTTTTTTGGGGTCAGGAGGAAGCCATTTACTTCAAAAATGTAAAGTTTGTAAGGAAATGTTTAATAACCTACTTAGAAAACAAAGTCACAACCTCCCTGGGTTTCAGCTTCCTCTAATTCAGTGGTTCTCAACCTTCCTAATGCCACTACTCTTTAATACAGTTCCTCATGTTGTGGTGACCCCCAACCATAACATTATTTTTGTTGCTACTTCATAACTGTAATTTTGCTACTGTTATGAATTGTAATGTAAATATCTGATATGCAGGATGTATTTTCATTGTTACAAATTGAACATAACCCACAGATTGAGAACTGCTGCTCTAGTTCAAAACCTATGATCCTAAAGAATTTTTTCAAGCCACTATAGCTCTTCCTATATGTATGTAGCACGGTCCATGAAAACAGTACATGTACTAATTATCATTATTAATTAGTACATGGAAACAGTTCATGTACTAATTTGAATGGTTCTTATCTATGCAGAAAATGAAGCAGGTTTGGCTAGACCTTTAATTAGTTCATTTTATTTTTCTTTGGTTTGGTTTGTAATCCCTTGGTTGATGGATCATATATCCCCCTAGTCTAGCAATGCGACTGCATTTCTTTAAAATATTGTTACTGCTCAGAGTATTCATAAATTCAGACCAGCCATTTCGTTGTTACAGAAACTGGTGATGTTTTGCTGTAATACTAATGCAAGTCTATTTGTTTTGTGGATTAATAATTCAGATGTCCAGCAATAATGCAGGGGCATTTTTCACAATTCCATATAAAACTTTCCACGTATAAAATCACCTCAAGGGCAAAGCTATAAAGTTTATAGTTAAAACTAACCTTTTATTTTCTATAATTGTATTCTACCTTTCCTATCTTGATGTACAATAACAATGAGGGTTTTGTGTTCAATTTCCTAGTGTTAAATTACCTAAAATTACTGGTATTTACCAGTTTGCTTCATGATTCAAATTTTATTACCAGGCTCCAAAATGAAGAGAATGAATGTCTAACGCTAATATGCCTAAATGTGAGTGTTGTTAAAGTAAAAGTATAGCACAAATAAAAGGCTGCATTAGTAATGGATAATAAAGTAAGAAGATGAGTCTTAATAGAGAGTGAGATGGCAGTTGCTGAGTCTGCTGCTGAAGCTTTTCCCTACCTTTCTTTTTTAATACCACTGAAGATTCCCTTATTACTTCCTTTTGTTCTTAGCCAGTCTATAGCTTATATGAAGCACCTGGCCCACTTGAGGATGGGCACTCTGTCTGTACACATGATTTTCCCGTGATCTCCACTTAGCAATTCCCTCCAGTGATGAAGCCTGCAACCAATCCATGGCTATGCCTCCTCTATGACTCTTATCCTCCCCCGAGTTCAATACCTGAGGTTGACCCAACCCAATGGGATGGAGGCCTTTCTCGATTTCTTCTGACATTGTAAATGTACCGGGGGAGTGATCTGGCTGTCCATCTGTCATTCCCTCACTCCCACCATATGACCAGTCCATTTCCTATCCTGCTTTAATACCACCTTTCTCTCCTATTCTTCTTTATAGTCTCCAGCTGGCTGGTATAGTGGACAGAGTGCCGGGCCTAGAATCAGAAAAACCTGAGTTCAAATCCAGCTGTGTTACCTTAGGCAAGTCATTTCATCTCCTGTCTGCCTCAGTTTCCTCATCTGTAAACTGGGGATAACAATAGCACCTCCCTCCCAGGGTTGTTGTAAGGATCAAATGAGATAATAATTGTAAAGTCCTTAGCACTGTGCCTGGCAGAGAATAAGTGCTATTTAATGTCGGCTACCTTTTTATTACATGCTACAGCCTGATCACAGTCAGTGAGTGTCTTTCTATTGTTCTCCGTCTGGTGCTCATCTTTAGTTCTTTGGAGGCGATGATATTACAGATCTTGCTGCCATAAAGCAATACTAAGAACTGTTTGTATTGAAAATATGGGCCTTTGGCGTTTTGGGAGGCTTGGAGTCAATCAAAGTGCCTTCTCATTTCCTGAAAGCCATCCGGCTTGCTCTTCTCCTCCTTTTCAAATTGGGGTCCAGGTCATTATTCATCTCTCTTGTCTTTCACAGGTCTACACACTTTTGGACAAGCTCTACAAAGTATCCATTTAAATACATGTTGAGGGGTGGCTAGGTGGCATAGTGAATAGAGTACCAGCCCTAGAGTCAGGAGGACCTGAGTTCAAATTTGGCCTCAGACACTTGACACACACACACACACACACACACACACACACACACACACACATTAGCAGTGTGACCTTGGGCAAGTCACTTAACCCCAATTGCACTACCTTCCCTCCTCCAAAAAGCAAAACAAAACAAAACAAAACAAAACCATATTGGTGAGGCAGCTAGGTGGCGCAGTGAATAGAGCACCAGCCCTGGAGTCAGGAGGACCTGAGCTCATATCCACCCTCAGACACTTGACACACTTACTAGCTGTGTGACTTTGGGCAAGTCACTTAACCCCAATTGCCTTCCAAAAAGCAATAAATAAATAAATAAATGCATGTTAAATCTGAGCAATGACATTATTTATGTATCCGGTCTTTCCTGTGTAGATGTACACGGCAAACTCCTTTGAATGACTGAAGGTTTCTTCCAGGAGGCCCTGCAATGTCCTGGGGCTTGATGCATTGAACACAAATTAGAGCATCAAAAGGGAATCTTTAAGCACAGAGATCAGCTGCCTTCCTTGCTGGAACTCTTCCATCACAGTGGGAATACTTTTGGCCTCTTTTAGGTCTCACTTAATGTTTATTGTCAAAAGGTCATAGAACAGGGTCATTTCAGTTGGTACATTTTCCAAAGAATCTTGAAGGATCTGGATATATGGATGGGAGATATCTTGTGGTAAAAGAGATCACAAAGTGGTGTTTTGTTCTACTGAGAGAGTTCCATGCTGTTTCATCATCAACAAACAATAAAGCACAATAGGATCTTATATTCATTATATCTTTACTCCACTTGTGAGAGGGTAAAAATGTGTCTTATCTTTGAATGTCATTCGCAAAAATGTACTTGTTCCCCACTAATATCCATATCTGGGATGCCCTCAATTCACATATAGATGACCTTCATAAAGGTTTTGTATAGATGGAAGAGTAGGCACATAGGTTGGCCTAGAGTTGTTGATGTTCTCTCTTGGCCATCTTTTCTGGAATCAATAAGGTCTGGATTTTTTCCTCTACAACTTTGTATCTCCTCCTCCTTTGGATAACTTGTAAATTGGTCCCTACATACTACCTTACAATATCATTTCTCCTTCCTTGCATTTTATAAAGTTTTGTAATTAAGACCTTTTTAAATAGTCTGTACTAATCAGCTTTATTATAAGTTAAATGAATTTCTTGATGTACAAATTTGTCTTAATGGTCTACATAGAAATGTACTCTCAAAAGTTAGCAGGAGAACTGGATATGATAAAATCCAACTCCCCTTCATCATCTCGGAAAAGCAGTAAGTGCTTTACCCAAAGGTGGTAAAAGAACAATAATGGACAAGGAGAGAAAAGAGAAATGAAATCATTGCTTTGGAGAAAACAACACCACCGCCATCTGAAAGAATGATGAAAAGAGGAAATGAAGAAATTAAAGAAAAAACAAAAACAAAAACCCCTAAAAAAATGAAAAATAAGAATTACAGGAGAAATGACTCAAAACAGAACTTCTTGGAAAGAAAGAATATTACAAGACATCCAGAAGCAAATGAACTGACTGCAAGAATCTTGAGTGGTTGATAAGTTAAATAACAGAAATGAAGGAAGATCTAGCATTTAAAATTATGCAGGAAGAATCGATGAAAGGAAGAAAAAGAAGAAAATGAGACAACAGTTTGGACTACTTAATGGAAAACCCCTAAAATATTCGGGGATGCTCTGAGGAATAAAACAGCCTAGACAAGATAAAATTTCAGTGGTAAAAGAACAAGCAGCAATTTTAAAAAATTAAATAGCAGAACTGAAAGAAAATTTGGATATTTGTAAATGAAGATAACAGCTAGGGGACAGACCTCAGTGAGACACCCTGAGAATTATTTGTCTCTAAGAAATCCATTAAGAAACAAAGAATATGAAAACTACATATCAAGAAATCATAACAAGAAAATTCCTTAGAAACACTGAAAACAGATGGTATAGGTCAGTAGACTCCACAGGGTCATGTAAGAGAATAAACTGAATTTAATTAATACAGTAGTATTGTCAAACTACAGAACTTCAATGACAAAGAGAATTTTAGAAGCCCCTTGGAAAAGGCAAATCATATCAGAAATAATCATTCTGAATTATTCACATATCATGGGTTCAAATCCTACCTTTGACTAGCTGTGTGATCATGGGGAAGTCACTTAATCTCTCTTAGTCTGTTTTCTCATCTGGGAAATGAAGTGGTTGGATTAGATGGCCTTTAAGGTTCCTTCTACCTCAAAATTTATTAGCCAATCATCCCATGATGAATTTACAGAGAAGATAAGGGAGTGCCCTTTAGAGTGCATACTTATTTTTTGGCACATGCAGGAATTTTACAAAAGTTGATCATTCTATGCCACAAACAATTTACAAATAAATGCAGAAACCTTAAAGGCAGTGGTTCTCAACATTCCTAATGCCGCAACCCTTTAATACTCATATGTAGACATATCTGCATGTGGGCGGACCCACCTGGAGATGGATAGAGGAGTGGTGTCTCAGTTCCTAAAACCATCAGAAATATGTGTTTTCTGATGGTCTTAGGTGACCCCTATGAAAGGGTCATTTGATCCCCAAAGGGGTCGTGACCCACAGGTTGAGAAGCGCTGCTTAAATGTATCCTTGATAGGTCATAATGAAATAAAAAGAGTAAACAATAAAGGGCATAGAAGCAAAAGATGCATAGCTAAATAAAGACTAACAAAACATGTCCTAAATGAGTGGGCCAGCTGCCAAATCATAGAAACAATACAAATATTTAAAAAGAATGATAATAGTGGGAGAAAAAAACAGACTAACTCAAAGTAGTTAAGTGGAATAGTGGCTGGAGTGCTAGATTTTACTCCAAATCTGGATCTGAGTATCCAGATATTCCAAAAGAAGATCCAAGACTGAATCCTACCTCAGATGCTTACTAGGCATGTGTTAGGGTGTCTCAGTTTCAGTTTCCTTCTCTATAAAAAGGAGATA